>OZ038479.1:2098382-2113382 GCA_964036315.1 Acanthosepion esculentum | reverse complement strand
AATGTTTATTTCCTTTTTAACTGCCCAGTAATTTTTACAAATTAATATTTTATGCAATTATCTAATACTTTATTAACTTTTAGTGACGTTTGAAGAGGCTGTCTAAAAAAATAATAAAATCTTCTTAGATTAATTTAAAAATTCAATAACATGAAATGCTAACATAGAAGTAAAATCATTTATTGTATTTTATTTATTATTAATTTTTTATTGTCGTTTTTAACTTGAAAAATGGAGAACAACATGTGAACTTGTAATAATGCCACCTATAGGCTAGCATAGATGAAAAATAGGAATGGTTAAAGTAAAAAAACAAAACAAAAATTAATGGATCTTCTCTGGGGCTCTGAGGAAAATGATGATTTGGTTATATTTATATTTAGTTGCATTCCCAGATCAATTTTAATATCTTGTGTTTGTACCATTGCTGACATTCCCTTCTTGGGAGACTTAGCAAATGATCTTCTCTTAGGCTCTGAGAAAAATGATGCTTTGGTTATATTTATATTTAGTTGCATTCCCAGATCAATTTTAATCTCTTGTGTTTGTACCATTGCTGACATTCCCTTCTTGGGAGACTTAGCAAAGGATCTTCTCTTAGGCTCTGAGAAAAATGATGCTTTGGTTATATTTATATTTAGTTGCATTCCCAGATCAATTTTCATCTCTTGTGTTTGTGCCATTGCTGACATTCCCTTCTTGGGAGACTTAGCAAAGGATGTTCTCTTAGGCTCCGAGGAAAATGATGCTTTGGTTATATTTATATTTAGTTGCATTCCCAGATCAATTTTCATATCTTGTGTTTGTGCCATTGCTGACATTCCCTTCTTGGGAGACATAGCAAAGGATCTTCTCTTAGGCTCTGAGGAAAATGATGCTTTGGTTATATTTATATTTAGTTGCATTCCCAGATCAATTTTCATATCTTGTGTTTGTGCCATTGCTGACATTCCCTTCTTGGGAGATTTAGCAAAGGATCTTCTCTTAGGCTCTGAGGAAAATGATGCTTTGGTTATATTTATATTTAGTTGCATTCCCAGATCAATTTTCATCTCTTGTGTTTGTGCCATTGCTGACATTCCCTTCTGGGGAGACTTAGCAAAGGATCTTCTCTTAGGCTCTGAGGAAAATGATGCTTTGGTTATATTTATATTTAGTTGCATTCCCAGATCAATTTTCATCTCTTGTGTTTGTGCCATTGCTGACATTCCCTTTTTGGGAGACTTAGCAAAGGATCTTCTCTTAGGCTCTGAGGAAAATGATGCTTTGGTTATATTTATATTTAGTTGCATTCCTAGATCAATTTTCATCTCTTGTGTTTGTGCCATTGCTGACATTCCCTTCTTGGGAGACTTAGCAAAGGATCTTCTCTTAGGCTCTGAGGAAAATGATGCTTTGGTTATATTTATATTTAGTTGCATTCCCAGATCAATTTTCATCTCTTGTGTTTGTGCCATTGCTGACATTCCCTTTTTGGGAGACTTAGCAAAGGATCTTCTCTTAGGCTCTGAGGAAAATGATATCAGATCAAAAATGGATCTTGTATAATATTTGCTGAGTTTTGAGATTTGTTAGATGACCAAGTCCATAAAAGCATTACCTGGTGCAAGACTGTCAACAACAACTACCTCTGTCCGATAAAACCAAAGCATCATTTTCCTCAGAGCCTAAGAGAAGATCCTTTGCTAAGTCTCCCAAGAAGGGAATGTCAGCAATGGCACAAACACAAGAGATGAAAATTGATCTGGGAATGCAACTAAATATAAATATAACCAAAGCATCATTTTCCTCAGAGCCTAAATGGCATGATGTAAAGCAATCTTCTTTCACTGCAAAAAGTTTGAACATCACTGCAGGGGGCTGCTGTTACATCTTTGAAATAATAATTTTATGTGTCCCTCATAATACAGTCTGCTTACATATATTATTCACTGTTCCTATTAATATTTATGCCTTTTGTCTTCACAGATATTTTTATACACTTGCTGAAGAGAAATGATATTCCTGTGAAGTTTGTGGATCTGTATTTTCAAGGAAGTTAAAAATGGCCAATCATGTGAATATACACCCTGGAGAGAAACCATATTCTTGTAATGTTTGTGGATCTGCATTTTCATGGCAATCTCATTTAGTGAGACATATCCGTACACACACTGGAGAGAAACCATATTCTTGTGAAGTTTGTGGATATGCATTTTCAGAGAAATTTTATTTAGCGAGACATATCCGTACACACACTGGAGAGAAACCATATCACTGTGAAATTTGTAGATCTGCATTTTCAGAAAAAGCAAGTATGATCAACCATATGTGTACCCACAATGGAGAGAAACCATATTCTTGCGAATTTTGTGGATCTGCATTTTCAAGTAATTCAAATAAGATCAAGCATATGCGTACACACACTGGAGAGAAAACATATTCTTGTAATGTTTGTGGATCTGCATTTTCATGTAAATCTAATTTAGTGAGACATATGCGTACACACAGTGGAGAGAAACCATATTCTTGTGACATTTGTGGATCTGCCTTTTCAGTGAAGTCAAATATGATCAAACATATGCAAACACACACTGGAGAGAAACCATATTCTTGTGAAATTTGTGAATCTGCATTTTCAAGGAAGTCTGATTTAGTGAGACATATGCGTACACACACTGGAGAGAAACCATATTCTTGTGACATTTGTGGATCTGCATTTTCAGAGAATGCAAGTAAGGTCAAACATATGCGTACGCACACTGGAGAGAAACCATATTCTTGTGAAATTTGTGAATCTGCATTTTCACAGAAGTCTGATTTAGTAAGACATATGCGTACGCACAGTGGAGAGAAACCATATTCTTGTGACATTTGTGGAACTGCATTTTCACAGAAGTCAAATAAGGTCAAACATATGCGTACACACAGTGGAGAGAAACCATATTCTTGTGAAGTTTGTCAATCAGCATTTTCATGGAAATCTCATTTGGTGAGACATATACGTACACACACCGGTGAGAAACCATATTCTTGTGAAGTTTGTGGATCTGCATATTCAGATAAATCAAATAAGGTCAAACATATGCGTACACACACTGAAGAGAAACAACATTTTGTGAACTAAACTATAAATTATTTGTAACTTAGCATTTTTTTGGCTATTGATTCAGAAGTCATTTCTGACTAAATCATTTATCTTTAAAACATTTTTAACAGCAATACAAAATATGTTCACATATATTTGATGATAATTTTCAACTCGTATTCTTTTCTTTATCATTTCAAACAGAAATTATGATAATCATAGTGCAACATTTGACGATTGTGACAGTTTCAGAATAAAGTTGATTCTAACATTCAGTGTCGAAACTAGTGACCTCCACAGATAAATGAAAAAATGAGTAGACCAGGATGAAAAATCCTTTTTTGAACCTTATAAATCTTGTTTTTCTTGCCTCTGCAGGACATCATAAGTTAGTATGGGAAATTTTAGCAACATTTTTCAGTTAAATGACATTGATTTGGAAATTCTTGCAAGAATCAGATGTTTGTTGAATTTTAGGACTTATTCACAAATGAATAAAATTATTTTAAGCAAATGTCTCTTTTTCAGAAAATATTGGTAAATTGTTTTTTTTTCATTTGTTAGTTGTTTAATTATTTAAATTTATGAATTTCAAGAAATTAAATGTGTAGTGTTTAATTCTTACATTAAGGACAAGTCCTTAAAGAATTTGAAAAATCATCAATTTTATGCTTTGTTTTGATTCAGTATACTGTGAAGAAAACCTGGTCCAAACATAATGAAAACCTAGTTTTATTATCAGAATCTTTCTTGTTATTAAGAGGAATAATGAAAGTATTTTTGAATATTTAATTGAATTTTTTACTCTTTTTTTAGAACATTCAACATTTTGATTAAATAAACTTGCTTTTCTTGCAGCAGCAGTTGTGATAACTTTTAGCATAGCAGATTTTGGCCTCTTTTTTGCGATGACAGAAACATTAATTTGGAAATTCTTGCTAAAAATATTGCTTTCTTGTATGTGTTTCAGCCCCTTACTTAATTGTATGAAAACTTGAAAAATTCAGTGTAGTAATTTTTAGTGACTATATTAGTTAAAAGTATGGGCACCTCGAGGTGGTGTAATGGTTAACAAGCTTGTCTCGCTAGAATGATTACGACAATTACGATTATGAATGATTAAGAAATTAAATGTGTAGGGTTTCATTCTTTTATTAACGACAAATCCTTAGTTTTAAAAAAATCATCAATTTTCTGGTTTATTTTGATTGGTTTATTATTTGCCAATTAATTTACTGGAAGTTTGTGTTTTTTTACTAAAATTGTTGATTTTATTTTTAAATTCTTTTATAAAATTAGTAGAAGTACCTTGATGGAATAATCCATACTAACCTCTCACCCCTCTAGTATAATCCACTTTACACCAAAAATCACCTATCAACCAATCAACACTCTAGTTTCAGCAAGCGAGACTTCTCAATGGCTCAGACCCTTAGAAATGTAACAAGTTCATGCGAAAATGCCTTTTCTCTCCCAACTCTCTGGAGCCTACTTTCCTTGACCAAAACTCTATAAATAGAAGAATCTGAATTGACTCAAGCAGTCAGACTTTCACCCCTGAAGAGATGCCAATCTAATCCACGCAAGTCAAAACCTTGACTAACTATACTTTTACCTTGCAAATTTCTCTGACTCAGCAAACAACAACCACGCTCTCTCAGGAACAATTTCTAGCAATTACTTACAATACTTAAAAAAGTAATATTTACTCACTACTAAATAAGTATTCGTAAACAATCAATCAAACATCCAAACAACTAAAGATACACAACTCCTACCAATTTTGAACAATAACTTAAACAAACTTACGCACACACACTATTGATTGAACTCGCACAAAGGACATTTTTGTACATAACCAAATACTTATTTTAATTTTATGAACAAATCTTAATAACAGCTTCACACACGCTAGATCTTAAGAGTTAACAGTTGTTGATTAAATATTAAATTGTAAGCAGTCATCTGGCTTGTGATTAGGTGCCTGGAAGCGGATTGCACTTCCAGCACCTTTTAGTTGGACAGATAGACCCATCCGCATTCTTGGGGTGAGGTTTGAGCCCGGTCTCCCGTCAAATAAAATTGCAATACAATCTGCTATAATTATTATTAAAACTGAAAACAAAAACATGTTTATTGCATATAAAGAAATAACATATTAAAAACATAATTCAAATGTTTATTGCATATAAAGATATAACATATTAAAAACATAATTCAAATTTTTATTGCATATAAAGAAATAACATATTAAAAACATAATTCAAATGTTTATTGCATATAAAGAAATAACATATTAAAAACATAATTCAAATTTCAATAAAACTTTGAATTATGTTTTTGTTTTCAGTTTTAATAATAATTATAGCAGATTGTATTGCAATTTTATTTGACGGGAGACCGGGCTCAAACCACACCCCAAGAATGCGGATGGGTCTATCTGTCGAACTAAAGAGTGCTGGAAGTGTAATCTGCTTCCAGGCACCTAATCTACAAATCTCTTTTTAAATGTTAAAATCCAAGTCCAAAAATAAATTATATATAAAAATAAAATGTAAAATGACTAGACAATAAAACAATGGAATGTTACAGTGCATATCTTTGAGTTCGAACTTTTATTCAGAGCTTCCTTCTTTAAGAGCACATTGCTTTTTTTAAGTAAAAGGATTTAGATTGATTTATAATAATTGATTCACAATATAAAAATCACATTTAAAGAATCAACAGCAAATAACTTGAAGCTCAATATTAAACAGAATCTAAAGAAAGTCAAACATTTTGACTGAAATTTTACAAAACAGTAATTAAACCACAACTGAATCTTTGTAACAAAATATCAAAAAACAATTAGCTTTCTGTCAAGAATGAAGACTGAGACTCGGAAGATAAGTTAATCCAAACTTTATTTGGCAAAATACAAGCAGGGATCACATCACGTGCTCCTGGTATTCTCAAATATGGCCGATTGCCGTAATCCGGAGAATGGGCCGTAAACGAATATGGTGTCGTAAAGGAGTGTCACAGTCCATCTCTTATTTACGACACTTTCTTTGTTACATTTTTTTTTAGATCTTAAAAGAGTTTATAGTTGTCGATTAAAAATTAAATTGTAAGCAATTTTTCTCTTTTTTTAATCAATAATGTTTTATGTTTCTGAAAAGTAAAATGTCTAAACATGTAGATATGATTTAATTGTTTGGTCTTGTCAAGAAAGAAATTGTCGTCTTTCCATGAGACAAGGTGAGGGGTCCAGCAGGAGTGTATGCACAAAGCTTTTTTAGTCTGTAGTTGAAGTAGGAGTGTATCCAATTGTCTTCAATACTGGAGTTGCGAAGCATTGCTATTTTTTTTACCTTTAGTGCACTCACAACCCTTTCAGATCCTGTCAGATCTGATAGTTTATGTCTCTGGTAGCCAAAGACGTAGTTTGACAATAGATCACAGTAACTGACTGGTGTAGCAACTCAAACTGGTAGTTAATTTATTATTGTAAAAATACAAAGCCGATCTGGGAAGTGAGTTGAGGCTAGATATTATTAATTCTCTTATACCTAAGCTAATCTGATTCACAACCTATTCATTCATTACAAGTAACTCCTTAACCAGATCAAGTCATCCTTCAACGGTCACTCTTACATATACCACAATAACCCATAATAACAGAGGATCTACAGAAAAAACTCCATGACGTAAAAATTTCTAATATACAAATGTTCATAGAAATATATATATATATATATATATATATATATATTACATGAATCAATCATACAAAAAGCAGATAGTGAAGTTAATGATATAAATGGCAAGAATCACTCTTGCAAAAAGTTTTTAATAAAATACATTAACCTCGAACCCGTTGACGAATGTTATGATCCCTGTATATAAATTCCAGTTGTATAAGGTCTTTTTTTACTACAAGCTTTCGATTGTTCATACAATCATCCTTAGGTATAGAAATAGATATGTCTTTTTTACATCCAGGTAATAACAGGACAACAAAAGTTAAGATGTACTCCGAAATAGGTTTTTTTGGGAAATGTGTTATTGTTAACTGTGAAAAAATTTTTTGTAGCATGCGGTCGCAATGCAGAGGTTGAATTTTTTTTTAAATTTTGAATTGTGCGTTTTTGTACTAATATAGTAATATGAGAAATCTTTTGTAGAGGTAGGTTTTTTTCCAGTCAGTATAGCATGAACTAAATTGTTCAATAAATAGAGGAATGTCACTGTTATTATCAGAAATTTGCACATCGGATCAGTTATTTTAATATCAAGTATGTGGTGCAGTTCAATTTACATTACATGAATCATTCATACAAAAAGCAGATAGTGAAGTTAATATGAATGGCAAGAATCACTCTCGCAAACAATTTTTAATAAAATACATTAACCTCGAACCCGTTGACGAATGTTATGATCTCTGTTTATAAATTCCAGTTGTATAAGGTATTTTTTTACTACAAGCTTTCGATTGTGCATACAATCATCCTCAGGTATAGAAATAGATATGTCTTTTTTACATCCAGGTAATAACAGGACAACGAAAGTTAAGATGTACTCCGAAATAGGTTTTTTTGGAAATGTGTTATTGTTAACTGTGAAAAATTATATTATATATAAAATATATATATATATATATATATATATAATGATGGCATGAAATGAGAGGGAGGAGATGAATCCCAAAAAGTAACTAAACTATAACAAAATATCAAACGGAAAATGACGGCTGACAAAAAAAAAATAAGTGTGGTCATTGTATTCTGTCTTCAGACAGTATCAAGAAACGAACTCATTTGCAGAGGAATGGATAACATAAATATGGTATATGCTATATGGAAATCAAAGACTGAACCAGGATGCATGGCACAGTGGATAAAGGCGTTAGTTAGATCCAGTGACAGGACCCAATGAGTGTGAGTTCAGTACCCGGTTACGGCAGTGGATAACTTGGAGAGGGGAATTAACAGACGATAACTGACAACTGACATCCATTAGACATGGCACGTGGAACTAGAACAGTCTACCCCAGTGAGCGAAATAAAGGGTTCAGTTTGACATTCCAACCACCTGAAGAAGGCTGGAGTGTACAACGGCCGAAACGTTGTAATAAAGATGAGGACAATAGTTCGAATAATGTAAATAGTGTACATAATACCTCATCTCAGAAATATAGACAGATACTGGAGGAAACAGTTTATAGTAATAATATGAGTGTCCATTGTATTCTGTCTTCAGACTGTATCAAGAAGCTTACTCATTTACAGAGGAATGGATAAAATAAATATGGCTATATGGAAATCAAAGACTGAACCAGGACGCATGGCACAGTGGATAAATGCATAAATTTTAAATGACAAAAATTTCTTATATACAAATGTCCATAGAAATATATATAAAAATATAATGATGACATGAAATAAGTGGGAGGGGATGAATCCCAAAGAGAAACTAAAATATAACCAAATATCAAACAGAAAATAACAGATGTTAGTGTGGAATCGTCCACAACAACCAACTCTAGCCTTTTAGTTTTAGGAAATGCACCCTTCCTACTTGTGGTAAATAACATCTACCTACATACAAAAATATCAACGAGAATCCATTGGTCGATCACCGTAAATCCAGCTTGCTGATTGGTCAGTTTCGACCAATCAGATCGCTCCCACGCGCAGAACCAATTTAGGCGCCAACTTAGTTCTGAGCCGCCCACGTGATACAGCGAAGATATATAAACCCAACACGTGTGACCCTCAGCGGACTCTCGTACACTCTCACTCACTCTTCTCGACTTGCTGACGTCACTCGAACATCTCAACACAGCCATCAAGATGTGACTCTCAAGGTACACCCGTCTCGACAGATCCAGTCAGACGTTAAATGAACTATACTTTATTCATGCAAGTATTATCTTTGAACTCTATCTAACTTGTTCATACTTTCCAAACATGTTACACTATTCTTAATATGAGCTCAATCACAATTTCACCAAGTCAAAGAGACGTAACCCCGTCTAACCTTTCAGTTCAAATACATGTATACTCATTTCCACAATAAATCCTATTGTTATGCTGTTATCAACTTTATCTTGTCTTGTCATCTGCTATTTTACATCAAATGTAATTGGCGTAATTCTTCACACACCTTTTCCTGTTCAGAAATAAATAATTGTGGCAACCGCCCCTTCACACACGCACAACAATATGGCTACTCCATCATACACAGGGCCCGTCCGCTATATTAGTAAGACCAGTTTACCCGACAAAGGTAAGATTGGCCGTTGTATGATGTCTTCCGCCAGAATCAAGAAGCTCACTCGGTAACGGAGAGGGAATAATAAAATAAGTATGACCCTGGGAAAATTAAAGACTGGCCCAGTTGAGATGAATAATGTGACCAAAACCAACTGGGGAGATTGGATATCTCGACTTGGATCATAACAAAAAACAGAAGTCGAGAACAGGTTGGTACACAAAAAGGGTCTAACTTAACCAGAGCAGGGTTTGACAGGAATCTGCTCCATTGTGACCAAGAGGGCTTAAAAATGGAACTCAAGGATGCCTTCTTTCACACCAACCAGGTTCACTACCACCTTTCACTGAAAAGCTTTCCATCAGTTCTGATTTTCACATTCAGCTGATGATGAAAGAATCCGACCAGAGCCCAACGAGAATAGCACTTGTATAGCAAGATTCCCTTCATTCACGTCGTCCAGATCGCCATTCTTGCCACAGCTAGCAGCATTAGAAACAGCATTCATTTCATCCCAGACTACGGGGATGACACTTTATTGCACAGGTATGTGACATCAATGGGCACACGATTATCGGGAGCGATAGGAATTGTCAACTCGCCAACATAGTCCTAGAGCGGACGCAGATGAGGACAGTGGTAGAACTCGTGCGAAGTTGATTCTTGTAAACCAATGTCACATTGATGACAGGAAAATCTGCCTCATCTGAAGTCCATCTCAGTGAGAAAGTAGATGTTCCGAAACAATTGACAGGTAAGCGAAAACACAGGGTTACTGAGGTAATTGGCTACTGATTCCCAAGACATGAAAAAGCACAACTTGGCCGCTGACTAGCCGAGCCGCATTCAGATTAGATCCTTCTTGACCCCCTCCACTAATTCATGATACAAGAACTTCCTGGACCCTGAAAGGTCATTGGGCCGAGGAACAACACTCAAGGCTGCTTGACAATAATGAGGAAACCCGATAGCTGCCAGGCCTATGACATCACTTAGCACAAGAAAGAGGAGGAGTGATTCTAAGGCTAGAGAAGGTGTCCCTAACACTACCTTCCAAAATTTGAGTCATCTGTCAAAAAGCGGTGTTGGAAGCCCACGTCGAGGCAATCCCACCCCCATGATGCAGATGCTAGACACAGGCTACTTTGCAGACATTCAGCTTGCGACTACCCCTCAGGTGGGTGGACAAGAAGGATAAAAGGAAGACGTAAGTGATACACATCATAGCCCTACCTTTCAAGTACAATCTCCTTCATAGCCAAATCTGGACCGACGCTACAACATTTGTCTGTACTTCTATCTAGTTCTTCTCTAGCTGGAGTCCTGACCTGAACCACACCCCAAGAATGCGGACAGGTCCATCAGTCCAACCAAAGGGCCTCGGAATAGCGACACCCCCGTTCCAGGCACCTAACTGCAAGCAAGAAGACTTGTTGCGGTTAATCTTGGCCCCCATGGACTTATCGTATTGTTCAAGCGCATTCTATACCACCTCAATCACGACACGAAAATGGAAACGTCATCGGTTTATGTGGGAACCCTAGTTTGAGCCCCACCAGTTACATTGATTCCATGTAGGGCCGGACTGCACACCCTTTTCCTCAGCTGGCAAAGGAGAGGCTCCAGCCAAAAAGCATAAAGTAGGGGCAACTGTTCGCAACCATGATGAACCGACCAAGACATCGCAAAGGCAGGCAACTGCTTCTTTTTCTCTTGATACAGGATGCTAATCCATCTGCAGAAGTCAGGTTCAAATCTGGCAGCCTGCAAGACAGTAGCTAGGTACCCACAGTCGACACTATCAAATGTCTTGGACTAATCCAAATTGGTCAGTGCATCTTGATCATCGTCTTTTACACCCTCTATAGTCCTGTGGATCAGATGCAGGTTTCTCTGAATTCTTCAGCCATTCACAGTACAAGTCTGCTCGAGTCCCAACAGAATCTCGGTAAATGACTGCAAATGCCCCGTCAGAATCTTAGCCCAAATCTTTAACTCTGTAATTAGCAGGGTTATGGGCCTGTAATCATCTAATTCCCACCCACTCGACTTCACACTCTGTGATTACACTCTCACAGCTAGCCATTTCAATCGGTGAAAGCAAAGGAAAGTCTGCCAAATAGCTGCGAAATTCTTCGTCACAGAGACCAGACTCCTTGGTAAGCTGGGTCTCAAAATGCTGCTGAAATACCTTGCAATTCTGTGCTTGTGTTTGTTGGGGACGAGTAGAATGTAATAAGTTTCTTTATCTAGAGTGTTGGAAATTATCAGAAGGATTTGGTTGTTAGGCTGATGTGTTCTAAACATTCATCCTCAACAATAAAAATGTTTAACATATGAAACACAACAAGGCAATAATTCAATTCAAATAATACACACATTTATATACAATTAAACAATATTTACATTTTACAATGTTTTTGTGTTGTCGAAAAGTTGGTGTGTTTAATGTTGTTTGTATTATAATATCCGGATTGTTCTAGTGTTTCAATATATTCATGTAATATTACAAAGTTATGTTAGATTGAGTTTTCGGTAAATTAATTGTTCATTTAAGGTTCAACATGAATGTGTATGCAATTATTTACGTACTGTTTTTTGGTTAAGTCAACTGAAGTTGCGTACCCTTAACTGTAGTTAAGGCTTTTTAGTTCGATCGTAGTTCTTTTACTTATTTAGTAGTGAATATTTTCTTGTTCACTTTACGTAAGCAAAGTTTGTTTAAAGTTCGAAAATCTTTCTTGGTCACAGAGGATTATTCGAGCTAGTTGTCGTTGAGTCAGTGATGTTGTTTTTGCGCGGGAAAGTTATTGTTTTGAGTAGCGTAGTTTTGTCTGGCATCTCTCTGTGTTCGATCCGCTGACTGAGTTAGTCAGTCAAAAATCTTCCTTTTATAAGTTCTCGGGTATCAAAATCGGCTCAGAGAAATTTGGCGCAATTTACTTATTTTCACGTGAGCTTTCGAATTTTCGAGCTGTAAGCCAATAGAATTCTCTGATCGGAAACATGAAGTTTTCATTGGATAAGCTTAATTTTACGTGGGTGTAAAGAATAGATTATTCCCACAGCAGGGGTGTTAAAATAACATGGACGATTCCACATGTTCATGGCTTCATGAGACATCTTGTTTAACCTATGCCTAACTATCTGACACTGGTAGTGCTTGCTAGCTAAACTTATCTCTAGGGACCCCTCCCCCTTAAGCCTCCACCCTATCGGAGTTAGCTCCTCCTCAGTTCCTTAATCCTTCAACAAGGGTCTCTCTCTCTCCCCTGGCTATAAATACTGGCTGACCCTTCTCTCTCTCTCTTTTCCGACTCAGACCTTGGGCCACTACCTCGCACGGAGACGAGGTAAAATCGTTCTTTTTCCACTTACACCAATATGTGACCTCTCACAGACACAGCGTTTCCCAAATTCCGGGAACGCGCTAAGAACAATACACGTACGGACGAACACTTACAATACACACACATAATTTCTCCATACAAATTATACTATGTAACTTTTCATGTCTTGTAACTCATTATTAATATATATTTGTTTACCCATATATATCGGTCTTGTTTGTCTTCTTTGGACTTAATGTCCGACATTCTCATGTACCTGGACTGGCCAGCAGGAAAGTTTAACCTTCTGATATCTCTTCACATCCTCACCCACAACGGTCCGCTACAACCCTGGACACACTATACTTGAGGATCTTCACCTTTTTAGTCTTATCTAGTGCGAACTGCTAGCAATATTCAGTGAGTAAAGGACCTAATCCTATCATTAAGCTTCACCCACCACCTATTCCCAATAACCGCCCCTACAAATTCCCGTTGCATGTGACTAATTAGCTGTTGCCGAAAGTCCAGTCATTCCACTAAAAACAGATTGAACTTCTAGTGTTCAGACATTCTCAGCCTAGCATCTAACTGATGGAAAAAGTAAGCCGTTTCTTCAACCAACCTGCCTGTCGCTGCTATCAAAATGACTCGCTGATGAAAGGGATTGAAACGATACATTTTTCTCTTCATCTATCTGTAAGTGTGTGCTAGTTACCTCCCTTTTTGTTTGTGCATACTTTATCAATAGACCAACACATAACTTCTTTTACTAAATCCTTTTTATATTATATCTGGTTGACAAGAAAAGTTAGCTTTCTTTTATTTCATTTGTTTTTAGATTTTAAAAGAGTTAACGGTTGTTGATTAGATATTAAATTGTAAGCGATTTTTTACCTTTTATCATCAACTAGCAGCATGGCTCGGAGTTGCCCGTGCTTGATTCAAAAATCGTACGACTCATACAGCAATCGCTATCACTTGACTTAAAATATGTTTGCCCTTCCTTGCCTTTAAAGGAGTGTCCTTTGCCGTGCTGATGTTGCTACATGCCTTACTTACTGCCTATCTCACACTGCGAATTTTTTCTAAGCTCTATACTAAACATTAAATCTGTTACGAAAAAGGAACTAAACAAAATGAACACAAAACGATCAGCTTTAAAAAAGGACTCATAACTGGAAAAACCGAATGAAAAAAGAATGTTAACAACAAATACTTTTTCACACCCAACCCAGTTCTGCGAAATCAGAATCAACGTTGACTTTAAGCAAGCGAATGAGCCAATTGGAGTAAAGTGCCATGCAGATTTAAAATTTTCCCACTTGTAACGAATGCAGCTATCGATTTTTTTTTGCATGCTAGCAAAAATATAATTCGTGTCAGTTAGCTGTTGGCTCTCACGCTGGCCAATAGAATCTTCCTGCCTGTTCGTGGCAGCCAGCTATAGGCTCTCACTCTGACCAGTAGAAAATGTCTGCAAACTATATGAAAACTGCCGTAGAAGCATGAAAAAATCGATTATTTCCACTATCGATGGGAGTTGGGAAATGCAAAGTCGGTCTTGGCCTTCCCACTAACTTGGAGCATGTGCATGTAAATTTTGGTGCAAATCCGTTGAAAATTGCGGCCGTGTATTCGTTACACACACACACACACACACACACACACACACACACACACACACACACACACATATCCTGCCTTTTATAGATAGAGATATTTCTAAAAATGTAGATATAATTTGATTATTTGGTCTCTCGGTAAATGAGTACGAATTACTTCCCTTATCGTTTGTGGATATGTTATCACAAGGGGACGTACACCGATCGACACCGCCTCTTTAAAGCGCATGCGTCATTGTAGCAACAACTGCGTGGCTAAAAAGAGGTAAGTATATGATGTGAAATTTTCTGTCTATCAATTCAAATGATTGTTTTTATGTCTGACACGGTTTATAGAAAACTGTTTATGTTTTAGTTTCACGTTGAAGAAGCCACGAGTTTTGTAATGGCGAAAAAGACTTGAGAAAGAAACAAATTTCTTTATCAGTTGACCTCTCGACCTACCCTAAGTTTTTTTTTGTACCGTGCTTATTAATTAATTAATTTAATTTTAAATTTGCTGAAAGGGTAATTTGTTTTTAAAGCCCCGTGCTAATAAAAAAAAAATTCCCAAATAGTTTAAGTGTAAATTATCTACAATAAAATTTGGAACTCATTTGCGTCGCGGCAGCCATTACTGGCGTTGTTTGCATATATTTGCTGCGGAATAGTCTTTATTATTGCGCACTAATTGAGTCAAGTATGAACTGTAAAAAGGCCCTTAACAATGTAATCTTCCACGCAA
>OZ038479.1:2043382-2090882 GCA_964036315.1 Acanthosepion esculentum | reverse complement strand
TCCATGTTAGGTGGGTTTTAATTAAACAAAATTTAATTTTATTGTTGTCTGAAATAAAATGTGATCAGTTTAAATGCATCTAAACATAAAAATAATGTTCAGCACCATTAGACTTTATAAAATACTCTTTAAATTTTGTCCATTTGAACAAAAGTTTTTAATTTGGGCAGAACTTATTGGATGACCTAATATATATATATATATATATATATATATATATATATATATATATATATATATATATACTTGCACCAGGTGGTGCCTGCTATGGACATTAGTCCAAGCTGTCATCTAAGAAAACTTAAAAATCAATAGTTTTCAAGATCCATATTTGAATTCTTTCAGAAAAATCAGTGTTCTGATTTCAATTGCATATATTTCATAAGATATAACATGATAATGAAGCAATCTTGTTTCATTGCAATAAGTTTGATCTCTACTGGTGGCTACTGCATTTTTGGAAGAATGATTTCATGTATCTGTCATAATATAGACTGCTTTCATATATTATTCACTGCCCCTATTAATATATCATTTATGTCTTTTTTCTTCACAGATGTTTTGGTATCCATATTGAAGAGAAACGATATTCCTGTGAAGTTTGTGGATCTGTATTCTCAAGGAAGTCAAAAATGGCCGATCATATGCATACGCACACTGGAGAGAAACCATGTTCTTGTGAAGTTTGTGGATACGCATTTTCATGTAAATCTAATTTAGTGAGACATATGCGTACACATAGTGGAGAGAAACCATATTCTTGTGACATTTGTGGATCTGCATTTTCAGTGAAGTCAAATAAGGTCCAACATATGCGTACACACTCTGGAGAGAAACCATATTCTTGTGAAGTTTGTGAATATGCATTTTTACGGAAGTCTGATTTAGTGAGACATATGCGTACACACAGTGGAGAGAAACCATATTCTTGTGATGTTTGTGGAACTGCATTTTCGGAGAAGTCAAGTAAAGTGAAACATATGCGTACACACACTGGAGAGAAACCATATTCTTGTGAAGTTTGTGAATCTTCATTTTCACAGAAGTTTGATTTAGTGATACACGTTCGTACACACAGTGGAGAGAAACCATACTCTTGTGACATTTGTGGATCTGCATTTTCGCAGAAGTCACATAAGATCAAACATATGCGTACACACAGTGGAGAGAAACCATATTCTTGTGAAGTTTGTGGAAATAAATTTTCAGAGAAATCAACTGTGATTAAACACATGCGTACCCACAATGGTGAGAAACCATATTCGTGTGAATTTTGTGGGTCTGCATTTTCAATTAAGTCAAATAAGATCCAACATATGCGTACACACTCTGGAGAGAAACCATATTCTTGTGAAGTTTGTGAATCTGCATTTTCACGGAAGTCTGATTTAGTGAGACATATGCGTACACACACTGGAGAGAAACCATATTCTTGTGACATTTGTGGATCTGCATTTTCAGAGAATGCAAGTAAGGTGAAACATATGCGTACACACACTGGAGAGAAACCATATTCTTGTAATGTTTGTGAATCTGCATTTTCACAGAGATCTGATTTAGTGAAACATATGCGTATACACAGTGGAGAGAAACCATATTCTTGTGATGTTTGTGGAGCTGCATTTTCACAGACATCAAATAAGATCAAACATATGCGTACACACAGTCGAGAGAATCCATATTCTTGTGAAGTCTGTGGATCTGTATTTTCACGGAAATCTCATTTAGAGAGACATATACGTACACACACTGGAGAGAAGCCATATTCTTGTGAAGTTTGTGGTTTTGCATATTCAGATAAGTCAAATAAAGTCAAACATATGTGTACACACACTGAAGAGAAACAATGTTTTTGATCTAAATTATAAATCATTTGTAGCATTTTTTGACTTTTGATTAAGTAGAGGTCATTTTTGTCTGAATTATTCTGAATAAATTATTTATCTTTCAAGCATTTTTCTTTATCATTTCAAACAAAAATTATGATAATTGTAGTGCAACATTTGACAATTGTGGCGGTCTTTAGTTTTGCCATTATGTCAGAATAAAGTTAATTCTAACATTCAGTGTCGAAACTAGTGACCTTCACAGATAAATGAAAAAATGAGTAGACCAGGATGAAAAATCCTTTTTTTGAACCTTATAAATCTTGCCTTTTCTTGCCTCTGCTGGTCACCATAAGTTAGTATGGGAAATTTTAGCTATTTTTTTCTGTGTAAATCAATGATTTGGAAATTCTTTCAAGAATCAGATGTTTGTTGAGTTTTAGGACTTATTCACAAAAGAAGAAATTTATTTTAAAAAAATGTCTCTTTTTTTAGAAAATATTGGTAAATTTTTTTTTCATTTGTTATTTGTCTAATTATTTAATCTATGAAAATTCAAGAAATTAAATGTGTAGGGTTCATTCTTTTATTAACGACAAATCCTTAGTTTTAAAAAATCATCAATTTTCTGGTTTATTTTGATTGGTTTATTATTTGCCAATTAATTTACTGGAAGTTTGTTTTTTTTTGCTAAAATTGTTGATTTTATTTTTAAATCCTTTTATAAAATTAGTGGTGGTCCCTATTTTAAACCTTAGGTACTGCAAATTAATGGTCGTCCCTACTAAAGTTTAAAATAGGTACCTCCACAAGATTACTAAAAATTAGCATACTGTGAAGAAAATCTGCTCCAAACAGTCTTTTATCAAAATCTTTCTGATTATTAAGTCAAAGGATCAAAGTATTTTTTGAATATTTAATTTTTTACTCCTTTTTTTGAACATTCAAAATTTTGATTAAAAAAAATTGCTTTTCTTGCAGCAGTTGTAATAACTTTTAGTATAGCAGATTTTGGTCTCGTTTTTGCGGTGAGAGACATTAATTTGTAAATTCTTACTAAAAATATTGCTTTTTATCTCTGTGTCAGCCTCTTTACAATGTGATAATTTTTAGTGACTATATTAAAAGCAGAATTATTGGAAGAATTCTTGTTAAAAATATTGCTTTTTATCTCTGTGTCAGCCTCTTTACAATGTGATAATTTTTAGTGACTCTATTAAAAGCGGAATTATTGGAAGAATTCTTGCTAAAAAATATTGCTTTTTATCTCTGTGTCAGCCTCTTTACAATGTGATAATTTTTAGTGACTATATTAAAAGCGGAATTATTTGAAGCATTCAAATCCATGTTTATTGTGGCAGTCCTTAGTTTTGTCACTATGTCAGAATAAATTTGACTCTAACATCCAGTGTCAAAACTAGTGACCTCCATAGATCAATGAATATTTGAACACATCTAGATAAAAATGGTATAAAAATTAAAAACAAAGTTTACCCTGAAAATATTTATGCTATTATTAACACGAAACACCAAAGGATTTTTAATTAGTAAATTACATTTTTTAATTCCTTTTAGAACCTTAAAAATCTTTTCTTTTTTTTCCTCTCTGGGTGACCATAAGTTAGTATGGGAAATTTTAGCAATTTTTTTCAGTGAAAATCACTTTGATTTGGAAATTCTTACAAGAATGGGATATTTATCAGCTTTTAGGACTTATTCACAAATGAATAAAATTATTTAAAAAATGTTTCTTTTTTGAAAAATATTGGTAAAAATTATTTTTCATTTGTTACTTGTCTAATTATTTAAGTTTATGAAATTTCAAGAAATTAAATGTGTAGTGTTTCATTCTTATGTTAAGGACAAGTCCTTAAAGAATTTGAAAAATCATCAATTTTATGTTTTATTTTGATTCAGTATACCGTGAAGAAAACCTGCTCCAAACATAATGAAAACCTAGTTTTATTATCAGAATCTTTCTTGTTATTAAGAGGAAGGATCAAAGTGTTTCTTGAATATTTAATTATGTTTTTCCCCCTTTTTGGAACAGTATTCAGTTTGCATAATTGGCTTGGTTTTATGAAGGTTGTGGTCCAGCAAGGGTATATGCAGAAATATTTGTTTGTCTGTAGTTGGAGCAGGAGTGTACAGATAGATTTATTTTATCTCTCAAGCCCAGAAGCATAAGATTCAGGCAAGTTGCTTCTAGAATTCAAGACACTCTAAAAAGATCTCATGACTTCTTTATCTAATCACCCCAAGCAAAGCGACAATGCCACTAAGATGCAAGGGGCAACTGGGTGTGAAAGAGAATGAAAAAATTTTAGAAGGAACTGGAAACCTAACCCTAAACAGGAAATAAGGGATAAACCTCTAGTCCTATTCAAAAGACTGGGTAGGGTGATAGCATTGACATGCAGAAGTTTGATGATACCCATAGAAAGCTCCTTGATTGGGGATAGGGTACTCTGGTCTCATCAAAACACAGACGTGCATTCACACTGCTCATGGAACTATAGTATACTTGTACAATAATGTTAACAATTTCAAAAACTAAATTTTATTTCACCGCATGATTGGATGTTTGAGACCATCACACCAGCATGCTACTGGGTGATAGGCAAATATTCTACTGCTATGGAAGAAAAGTAAATAGTAAATAAACAGGAACATAATAACAAGCAACAGGAACATGCAACTCTGATCATCAATGTGGTTGAAATTTGTGCTAGTGTTGTCATATCCTACTATGGCAACAGGAAAATGATTAACTGACAATCAAAGCTGATGCTACTGCAGCTGACTGGCTAATTATACCAAATGGATGAAATATTAATGAATACTGCAGAGTGTTAAAGGTTAAATAATTTCACTTAAAATCATGACAAATACACACAAATAGGGTACTTTCAAAATCTATACTTACTAAAACTGATTTCAGAAGGGAGCTTATTACACTGTTTATCAGAAATACCAACCACCCAGTGGTAAGACATTAGTCACAATGGTCTCTTCATCTGGCTAGTGTCTTACCATTATGTGGGAGGTACCTCTGCTGCACCAATGTACAAACAGATGTGTTTCTGGGCTTGAGAGATAGAATACAAGATTCAAGCAAGTTGCTTCTGGAATTCAAGAGAATCTAAAAAGATCTCATGACTTTTTTTTATCAATTTACCACAAGAAAAGTGATAATGCCACTAAGATGCAAGGGGCTACTTTATGTGAAAGAGAATGAAAAGATTTTAGAAGAACTGGAAAACCAATCCTAAACAGAAAACAATGTATAAACTTCTACTCCTATACAAAAGACTGGGGAAGGCGATAGCAGTCACGTGCAGAGATTTAGTGATGCCCAGGACGAATTCCTTGATTCTACACCCCTAAGATTCACATAGATCCACATTCGCAATGGCTTGTGTGAATGTAGGGAAATTGTACAACACTGTTAATAATTTCAAAAACTCAATTTTTATTTCCCTCTTTGATTGGATGCCATGGACAGTCAAACATTCTGCGTGTTACTGGACGATAGCCAAACACTTGACTTGGATGGAGGAAAAGTAAATAGAAAATAAACACAGGAATTTTTCTTTTTTAAATAGAAATAATTTCTAAATGGATTTTATTTAATCCAAAATTTATTCTATTAATACAAATATTATTTTTAGTGGTAAGACATGTTTGAAGTGAGATTCCTGTTTTTTTATGTTTGGAAATTTTTAAATTAGGGACATGTATTTGAGTTGACATCTCTGTTTTTTTTTTTTTACAATAAAATTAATGTCAATCAGCCTAGATTGAGACATCCTACCAAAAAAAAGTTTCCTTCTTGGAATTCAATCTGTATAATCTTTTGCCATCAAGAAAATATTGATGGCAAAAGATTATAAAGATTGAATTCCAAGAAGTGTTATGACATGGCCGCCCCAATCTCCTGACCTCAACCCCATAGAAAACTTATGGAGCATTACAAAGTACAGGCTCTCGAGAAAGCAGTTGAGCAACAAAGAGGATTTTATTGTGAATTTCATATCCGAATGGAATTCAATGCTTGGAGATGAGATTTGCCAGAATCTAATCAAGTCAATGCCAAAAAGGGTTGAAAAGGTTATTCAAAATAAAGGAGGACCCATAGATTATTAAATATTTCGAACTATATTACCTATTATAAATAAATTATACCTCTATTATTCTTTATTTAAAGCTGTTTGGTTATGTTTCTATTGATTACTAGTTACAGGAAATAAGTGAGCCACTTTTTTTGCACAGAGTTTTTCCCTAAATCTCATTTATATCCAAAATTATAATTATCAATAGAATACCTTCGGGTGAGTAAACTTTCTCGATTTTTTCTTTGCATATCTGGGCACACAGAAACCGTTTACAGTTCAGCAGTTTTTCTATATATAAATTATTAAACATCAGTTCTGTATATTCAGCCATCCTCAGGCATGGAAATAATTTTGTTTTTTTAGTAGATCGAGGTAATAGTGGGTGTGAAAAATTAAATGCGAATCGAAATATGTTTTTGTTAGAAATGTGTTATTGTTAACGGATAAAAACTTATGGAGCCTGTAGTCGCAACAATAAGGTTGAATTTCTGAAAATTTAAGAGAGAATTTTTCATGCCTGGATCTACTAAAAAAAACAAAATAATTTCCTCTTCCTTTATGAAGTCAATAAATTCAAAATAACTCCAACTTTATTAATAAACCTGAGGAATTTTTCTTTTTTTTTAAAAATAGAAATAATTTCTAAATGGATTTTATTTAATCCAAAAATTTTTCTATTAATACAAATATTATTTTTAGTCGTAAGACATATTTGAAGTGAGATTCCTGTTTTTGTTTTATTTTCTTGATTGCAAAAGATTATACAGGTTGAATTCCAATAAGGAAACTTTTTTTTGGTAGGATGTCTAAATCTAGGCAGATTGACATTAATTTTATTGTAAAAGAAACAGGGATGTCAACTCAAACACATGTACCTAATGTAAAAACATACAAACATCTAAGTTATAAAAATGCTTTTCTGGAATAATTTAAACGTTAATTCGAGTAATCATCCTCAAATAAGGTTTCAGAAAAGTGCATTTTATTTTTGAAAGCTTTTTAATAAAGAGAATTATGATTTGTTCAGAAAAAAGAAAATATGGCTAGGGTGAACCACACTTTAAAAAGAAAAAAAAAAGCTGAGAACAGATATGGTAAGAGTCAAATTACATTTTATTTTTGAAAGATTTTTAATAAAGAGAATTATGATTTGATCAGAAAATTGTAAATATGGCTAGGGTGAACCACACTTTGAATAGAAACAAAAATTCTGCAAACAGATATGGAAAGAGCAAAATTACATTTTATTTTTGAAAGATTTTTAATAAAGAGAATTATGATTTGTTCTGAAAATTGTAAATATGGCAAGGGTGAACCACACTTTAAAAAGAAAAATAAAGCTGAGAACAGATATGGAATGTACGAATCTATAAATATCAGAGAACAAAAGACTTGTATTGAAAATGAATGAAAGTCAGATACCCATCATAAACCACTGGATAATGCTGAAATTCATACACCCATGCTTACTGACTTTGAGAATCTGCCTACTACTTTGGTTCCCAAAGATACAGTAACACTAAGATGATCTTGAAGGAATTGTCGAAAACTGCCTTTATATCTGATATAAAAAAGAGAGGTGACAGTTACCATAACCTTAATTGGAACTATTCATGTATTACCTCCCTTCTTAATACTTTGGTATATATTTCTAACATTTGTTTATTAAAGCCTTTGTTAAATATCTTCTTGTCCTGTTCTTATAACAGAAGGTTTGTTAAAGATCTGTGTGTGTGTTGTGAATAAAGTCATGGATTTGTGTAGACAGGCGTAAATAGCTGGACTCTACTGACTGCTGTGGAAAAAAATCGCTTGTTTTTAAAGCTTCTGGTAGGATCCCAGCGAAAACGCAGGAAATTTGATTTAGCACAAAAATGTTTGATTGGTTAAATTTCGACCAATCACTGATTTTGTTACAAAGACACATGTGAGCAAGTTCACGGCAGTAAAATTCAAAGTGGTGACTGCGATTGCTAAATTGTCTTATGGAAAGGCAGTATCGATTTACTAGCAGACGAATAAATTTTGGTTGTGGAAAGCGTAGCAGTTGCTACACTATAACGGAACATTTCATTACCCTGGGTTTTTGGTGTTTATACTGGAAACTAACCAACTGTTTATGTTAAGTAACTCCACTAGTTCAGTAAATTTTGGATACCTGGACAAATTTTCTTACAGCAGATTCATCCATATTAGTAGTTTTAAATATAAGTCCTCACTCGTTTTTTAAATTATGTTTTACACTGGGTTTTTTTATGCCCTTTTTTCCACAATGAAAAAAATTCTTTTTCTAAGGACAATCTTTATACCAATGTAATTCTCAACATGTGTAACATCGGTTAGGAGAGATGTTTTTTCCTTCCTCACTTTTTTCTGATTTCAATATATTTGGCCTAAAAACCTTCTTCGGATTTCAGTGTCTTTAGTTGACCTTTGAACCCTTGAACAAATACCAAGCATTAAAAAAGATGTCAAGGCTTAATTCTGCCAGTTTCATTTCTCACAATTTTCAGGCTGAAAATTTCCAAAAGCAAAGTAACCATTTGTTTAAATGTTAGGTAATTCGTTTTTCTTTGGTAATGTATAGTTTACAAACTTAGTGTCTTCAACAGCGCCTCGTTTTCTTAGCAAAAGTTTTGACCTTCTTGACGACGGACCAGTTTCTGTTTCGACAGTCAGCTTGTACGGATTTTTTCAGAAAGTTAGCTTTCTTTTTATTTCATTTGTTTTTAGATTTTAAAAGAGTTAACAGTTGTTGATTAGATATTAAATTCTAAGCAATTTTTCACCTTTTATCATCAATAATGATTTATGTTTGTGAAAAGTAAAATGTCTAAAGATGTAGATATAATTATAATTTGATTGGTGTCTCCGTGCGTAATTGATTGCAGATTACCTCCCTTATCGTCTGTGGATATATTATCACAAGGGGACGAACACCGCTTGACACCGCCTGTTAAAGCGCATGCGTCATTGTAGCGGAAACGAGGTAAGCATATGTAAAATTCTCTGTCTATCAATTCAAATGATTGTTTTTATGTCTGACAAGGTTTATAGAAAACTGTTTATGTTTTAGTTTAGGGACCTCCACATTTTTTGGCATCAATTTTCGATACCTATGGTTTAAAATTAAATTTTGAAAATGAAAAATCTTTCTTGAAGATTTCAATTCTTGAAGATTTCAATTTAGTTTTATTTCTTTCGAAGATGCAAAAATAAAAACATTTAAAATACTATAAAATTTTCTTCAATTCATTTTATAATTTAACAAATGAAATACGATGATTACTCAATTGAAGTATGTCCCACACTTAATGTAAATACATAAAATAAAAATATTTAGGGAAATAGTAATTGAAAAAAGTAAAAATTATAATAAATAAAGGGACAAAACTTTTAGATCATAATAATGGCAATTTCAGTCTACCGTACATGAAAATAATGAACGTAATAAGTAAAAAGATATATAATAAAAATTATTTTAAAAATAAAATAGCACAACTGATTAATCTTTTCAATTTTGGATTTGTAAATTTTGTTTCCACTTAATTACTATATAACATCCAGGAAATAGCCTAATACAGAGTTTTACACGATTTTAAACTATTATATAAATTATGATAATTAAAATTTTTAAAAAATGAAAAAATTCATGTAAAACTTCATTTTTCATCAGAAAAAAATTATTTCTTCAGACAATAATGTCCTTAATATTACTTATTTACAAAAGCAATCAAAAGCTTTTCTAATTAAGTAATATCATAGTTTTATTGGATTCATTATTTTTCAATTCAGAGCAGATTTTATGTTAGCTCAAATTTGAAAAAATAAAGTAAGTGATTTACAATCTCCAAAGACTCCTACTTTTAACAAAAAGAAAAATTTAAGGAAATAGGAAGGTTTTGTTTGAAATTTCATGATTTTAAATAAGTGGGGGTAACATATTAAAAAGAAAAATATTTAACTCCAAAATTTAAAAAAAAAAAACCATTCCAAAAATAATTTCATTCATTTGTGAATAAGTCCTGAGAATTTAATTCAAATTGGGCAATTACTTGATTTTTACAAGAATTTTCAAATTAATGTGTTTTCAATGGTTAGGATTAAAAAAAAAAATTAAACATACTTCGGTTTTTCCTCTTAATAATAACATAAACATTTTGACGATAAAACTTTATTTTTGTTAAGTTTGTGGTAGATCACTAAAAAGAGCATAGATTCTGTAAACAAAAAGAGCATAGCATGATGAAAAAGACACCAAACTTGACGAAAACAAAATTTTATCGACTAATGTTCATGTTATTATTAAAGAGGAAAGATCAAAGTATTTTTGGGGTATTATTCTACATTTTTTATCGTTACAAGCACGTCCGAAATTTTCATTAAAAATCTTTTTTTGTCATCAAAAATGACAGATAATCAATCATTTTCAATCATTTTTTCCATTTTATAAAAAAATGAAATTTTGATATTCTTTTAAAAATCAATTATCATTTTTTCAAAACTTATTTTAATAAAATCAGAAATTGTAATGTTTATTTTGAACCAAGCTTAACTTAGCTTCTGTGCTGAAAAGATGTAATTTGAAAATAAAACAAAGCCGGTCATAACTTTTCGTGTCACTTGACAGGTGACGAAAGACATTTTCATGATGTTTAGATAGCTTATGTGAGGATAATTCTTTCTACGGATGGAGAGAAGTGAAGATATTTAGATTTAAGTGAACAAATTATTTACCTCGTTATTTTTAAGGAAAACTTTCAGCGCTCTAATTTTGTTTTTTTAGCTTTCACCTTTACGTTTACGATGCTTTATGGAAAATATATTATAAAGAAATTAAAAAATAAGACTGTTGAGAGTGAGATTAAATTTCATAAGAAAGGTATCTAATTAATTTATAGGTACCTTTCTTATGAAATTTTATCAGAAGTGTACATAAAATACTGTAATTTTATGTACATTTATTACATTTTACTGTGTTATTTGTATTTCCATTCATTTTATTATTAATTTTGATATTTCATCTATGGAAAAATGTCATAACTGAGATTAATTTAAAAATAAGATATAAATTTCATAAGATGATACTGATACTTGTAGGTACCCTTCTCAGTAGAAATTGAAAAATCAAATTAACTTCCCCACACGTTTCGCAAAAGTAAAGGTCTTAACAGCAGAGAACAATGCTTAACTCAAATAACACAACTTAATTGTATTCTGGTTGGTCTTCCATACTTTATAATTACAGCCCGATTATAAACACAAAATTATATTTCTTAATTACTGTGGATCTTCTGATTAGTCAAAACGATACAGTTTACAACACGCTAAAAAAAGATCTATCTCATAAGGACACTTACGAAACCTGATGCGGCTTTTAACTAATTTTATAATATTTTAACAACTTAAATGTAAAAATCTATTATAATTAAAGAAATAACAAATAATTGTATTAAAAATTCATTTTTCATTGAAAAAATTTTTTGCTTTCAGAAAATATTGTTAATATTCATAAAAACAACTAAAAGCATTTGAAATTAAATAATATCTTTGTTTCATTTTGAGTTTTGTATGTTAAAATTCAGAGCTGATTTTCATGTACGTGGGGTCCAATTAAAAAAAAAAAACATGATTTGCATTCCTCAAAGCCTTGTGCATTTAACTATTGTAATCACTAAACCCGACGCGAGCGAATTTCCTGAGTTTTCATAAAATTAGTTGGGGGGGGTAATAAATATAAAAAAAATATTTCTGCCATGACTTTAATAAAAAAAACATATAATAATTTTGATCATCTATGAATAGTTTCGGAAAATTTCATTAACTTCCGACAATTATTTTTATTTTTGCAAGATTTTCCAAATTAATGTGTGTCATACAAAAAAAAACATGCTAAAAATTGTATATGTTTTATTTTAGTAGTTCCAGTGATACAAAGAGAAACAAGGTTTTTTAAATCAAAATTTATAATGTTCTAAAAAGAAGGAAACATTTTAAAACATAATTAAAAAAAAATTTGTTCTTTCCTCTTAATAATAACATAAGCATTTAGACGATAAAATTTTGTTTTCATGAAGTTTGGCATCTTTTTCATCATGCTATGCTCTTTTTTCAGCGATCTCATGGAAATACCTATATTATAAAGAGGAAGGATCAAAGTATTTTTGATGATTTTTTTTACATTTTTTAATCATTCTTAGCACATCCAAAATTGTGGTTTAAAATCATGTTTTATTTTAGTCCCTAAATTTGATTTACAGTCTTATTATTGACACAAATTATATTTTTTTTATATACTGTTGTTGTTTAGTTTGTAAGAAGCTTTGGAAATTATAATCTGTAAATATATATCTACTTAATAACAACATTCGTTAAATTCTATAAACTTTTCCGTAATTTTAGATGATTAGCAACATAATGTAAAAATAATAAAATATTTCAGAAATAACATAATTGTTTTAAAAATTCATTTTTCATCAAAATAACTTTTTGCTTTCAGACAATATTGTCCATGTTCATTAAAATAAATAAAAGCAATTAAAATCTTTTGAAATTAAATAATTTTTTGGAGTTTTGTATGTTACAATTCAGAGATGATTTTCAGGTAGAGGTGGTCCAACTAAAAAAAAAAAAAATGATTTGCATTCCTCAAAGCCTTGTGCTTTTAACTAATATAATCAATAATCTTCCCAATATTGAAATTATAGAGTTTTCGTACAATTAGTTGGGGTGGGGGGGATACATATGAAAAAAAATGCCATGACTTTTAAAAAGAAAAACATAATCAGTTCCATCATTTGTGAATGGTTTCTGAAAGTTTCATTAAAATCCAACAATTATTTATTTTTATTTTTGCAAGACTTTCAAAATTAATGACCTCATCTCGGAAATTTAGACAGATACCAGAACATTTTCTGGAAATAATAAATTTAATCATTTAGCTTTCAATTAAAGCTGAAATAAAATCTTTTAGAATGCTTTGTTCTTAAGTACATAAAGGGTTCAGTTCGACATTCCAAACATCTGAAGAAGGCTAGAGCGTACAATGGCCGAAACATTGTGATATACATGGCAACAAAGATGAGAATGATAGTCTCAACAATGTAAATAGTGTACATAATACCTCAACTCAGAAATATAGACAGATGCCAGAATATTTTCTGGAAATAATAAATTTAATCATTAGGTTTCAATTAAAGCTAAAATAAAATCTTTCAGAATGTATTTTTTTTCTTTCCGTAAGTACATTTTAAACCATAGGTATCAAAAATTTATACCAAATTAGTGGAGGTAGCTAGTCCAAAGCCTGTGCTGTTTTCATCCCTATAATTGAATCTAAAATAGAAAAAATTTAAAAAATAAAAATGAATATATTTTGTGAAATATGTGAAAACAAAAAAGAAAAAAGTTTTGAAAATTCAGAGAATTTGATACAAAATCAATGCAATTTGTGAGGCTGGATCCTTGCTATCAGGAGAAACAACTCTTAAAACAAGTGATATTATTTCTGAATTGTGCTTCCATAGTTTTGCTGGAAATGATTTTAATACAATTTTTTTGGCTTATTAAAGAAATATTTTAAAAATACAAATGCTTTGCAGATTGTAATAAGCACTGAAATTGAAGATCTGTAACAATAGATCTTTTAATAACAGCATTTCCGGAGATATGCATATTCAAAATTAATTTTAAAAGTTTTAACAACTTTATCACATTTTGTATTTCAAATTGAACAAAAGAAAGCAATTCTTGTAAAAATTCATTTTTCATTGGAAAAATATTTTGGCTTCAGACAATAATGTCCTTAACATATATTAATCATAAAAGCCATTAAAAGCTTTTCCTATTAAATAATGTGTTAGTTTTATTGAGTTTTGCATGTTACAATTTAGAGCTACATTTTGGGTAGAAACCCTTTTAAGTCTTTTGCATTTACATTATTCAGACTATTGTCCTCATCTTTGTCGCCATATTTATTATAATGTTTCGACCATTGTACACTTGGAATTTCAAACTGAACCCTTTAGTCCGCTCAATGAGGTAGACTGTTTTAGTGCCATGTTTAATGGATGTCAGTTATCAGTTATCTCCTGTTAATTTCCCTCTGAAAGTTCTCCACTGCCTTAGCCAGGTATTGAACTCACACTCTTTGGGTCACTGGATCTAACCAATGCCTTTATCCACTGTGCCATGTGTCCTTGAGGACATCTGTGTATGAATTTCTAGGTATTATAAACCTAATGTCTTCAGCAACCATTTTTTACCAGTGCTCATATTCCAATCTTTATATTTCTTTCTGCAGCTGCACAGAAAGACATATAAAAGGGCGACAGGCCACCCTCTTAAGGTAAGGCTTTAAGAACACCAAAAAGCTTTAACATGAGGGGAAGTGGAAAAATCAGGCATGGCTGGCCACATATGCAGGGAGAAGGGAGATCTCCACCCTCTGTGGGACCATAGACAAAGAACACCATTGGAAAATGCGTAAACTTAAAGAATCAGCACATGTGCTAGGCCACAAAAATCTCCTGAGCCAACCAAGCATAGAAATGAATACACAGTCAAGTTAATTCATTATTCATCAAAATCAATAATGTCTATAACATATCTTATTCATAAAAGCAATTCAAGCTTTTTCAGAGCAGATTTTCACTAACTACTGTTTCTGTTTTACAAAGAAAATGGCTTTTTTAAATTCTCCAAATTCTTTTTTAAGAAATATAAACATTGACACAAAATTTAATTTCTCAAAAAATTTCTTAAAATTAAATAATTGGGTTCGTAACACATTTAAAAAAATATATTTCTGAAGAAAAAAACATTTCTAAAATAATTTCCTTCCTTTGTAAATAAGTCCTGAAAATTTCATTAAAATCTGACAATTATTTGATTTTTGCAAGAATTTCCAAATTAATGTTTTCTACTGAAAAAAGTGCTAAAAAAGAAAGATTTTAACCAAAATTTTGAATGTGCCAGAAAAGACTAAAAGATTTAAAAAAATAATTAAAAATTACTTTGGTCTCGCATCAGGAGATTTTGCGGAGCATGAAACCACCCCTTACTTGGGGGGGCGATAGTTTTCTAGCTATGGGCAAAGAGTTTACCCCCAGTCTGGGATCAAAAGGGTAGAAATATATTTTCATAGTGAAGTTGACAGAAATACATTTTAATGCTTAAAAAGTTACCAGTAATGCATTTTAAAAAGTAAAAATTACCGAAAATCACAGCTTCATTGTAATTTTAAAATATTTAACAAAGATTCATATAATTTTAAAATATTTAACAAATTTATCACATTTTGTAATTAAAACTGAAAAAAAAAGAAAACAATTATTGTAAAAAAATAATTTTTCATTTGAAAAATATTGTGGCTTCATAAAAGCCATTAAAAGCTTTTCTAATTAATGTCTTCATATTATAGGTTTGTGTATTTTATAACTCAGAGCTGAATTTCAGGTAAACCCGGGTTTCTGATTTATAAATAATACTTTCAAAGTCTTCTGCTTTTAAGTAATATAGTCACAAAATTACACAGTCAAATTTTTGAATTTCCATAAAATTTTGGAAGGGCAGGGTTGGAATTTTTATCAGATGTAAAAACTGATTTTTACCATCACTTTATAAAAACAAACTTTGATAATTTCATTCATTTGTGAATAAGTTCTGAAACCTACACTAAAATCAGACAATTATTTGATTTTTGCAATAATATCCAAATTAGTGTGTTTTTTTAACAGAAAAATATGTCACTGCTGACATAAAAAAAAAACTATTTTTAGCTAAAATCTGGCTGTGGACTTGGTCATGTTGCCAGAGACTTTAGTCTAAGACAACGTCTAAAAATACATAAATTTTTCAAGATCCAGATTTGAATTGTTTCTGTATTGAGAATTACATTAACATAATGATGAAGCAATCTTGTTTCACTGCAAAATGTTCGATCTTCACTGCATCATTGAAATAATAATTTCATTATCTCTCATAATATACATTGCTTTCGTATATTATTCACTGCCCCTATTAATATATCATTTATGTCTTTTTTCTTCCCAGATGTTTTGGCTGTACAAAATCCACAGTGGTTATTATTGAGTATTTCAAGGAAGGAAAAGACAACTTTCCATGAAAACACAGACAAATATATGCTGCATGGTTCATGTGAAAGTAATGGATCTGCATTGTCAAAAGCATGACAATTAACTTTACCTGGCACAAAATAATGTACTTTGAAATGTGTGGTTCATCTTTGTACAAAAACACATTTAGTGTTATGGATGAATAAACATAAAAGATAGGCCATATTCATGTGACATCTGATAAACTGCTGTGACGTTGGACATAATAGGCCAGATGGAAACACATATTAAAAAAAGACCATGTTCTTGTGAAGTTTGTGGATGTACATTTTCGCAGAAGTCTAATTTGATCAGTCATATGCGTACACACACTGGAGAGAAACCATATTCTTGTGAAGTTTGTGGATCTGCATTTGCACAGAAGTCTAATTTAGTGACACATATACGTAGACACACTGGAGAGAAGCCTTTTTCTTGTGAAGTTTGTGGATCTGCATTTGCAAAGAAGTCTAATTTAGTGACACATATACGTAGACATACTGGAGAGAAGCCTTTTTCTTGTGAAGTTTGTGGATCTGCATTTTCTCAGAAGACAAAATTGATCCATCATATACGTACACACACTGGTGAGAAACCATATCCTTGTGAAGTTTGTGGATCGTCATTTTCTCGGAAGTCATATTTAGAGACACACATGCGTACACACACTGGAGAGAAACCATATTTTTGTGAAGTTTGTAGATTTGCCTTTTCACAGAAGCTAGATTTGGTCAGACACGTTCGTACACACACTGGAGAGAAACCGTATTCTTGTGAAGTTTGTCCATCTGCATTTACACTGAAGTCACATTTAGTGAGACATATGTCCACACACTGGAGAAAAACCATATTCTTGTGAAGTTTGTGGATCTGCATTTCCAGACAATTGAAATTTGGTCAGTCATATGTGTAAACACACTGGAGATCAAAGTGTAGTATCTGTTTTTATTAGCTGTATTTGATTCTCTCTTTCCACTTCTATCTTTCCTTCTTTCTTTCATCTTCTAGACCTTTTCACTAAGATCAAAGTGTAGTATCTGCTCTTATCAGCTTCCTCTGATTCTCTCTCCCCACTTCTATCTTTCCTTCTTTCTTTCATCTTCTAGGCCTTTTCACTAAGATCAAAGTGTAGTATCTGTTCTTATCAGCTTCATGTGATTCTCTCTCTCCACTTCTATCTTTCCTTCTTTCTTTTATCTTCTAGGCCTTTTCACTAAGATCAAAGTGTAGTATCTGTTCTTATCAGCTTCATGTGATTCTCTCTCTCCACTTCTATCTTTCCTTCTTTCTTTCATCTTCTAGGCCTTTTCACTAAGATCAAAGTGTAGTATCTGTTCTCATCAGCTTCATCTGATTCTCTCTCTCCACTTCTATCTTTCCTTCTTTCTTTCATCTTCTAGGCCTTTTCACTAAGATCAAAGTGTAGTATCTGTTCTAATCAGTTTAATCTGATTCTCTCTCTCCACTTCTATCTTTCCTTCTTTCTTTCATCTTCTAGGCCTTTTCACTAAGATCAAAGTGTAGTATCTGTTCTTATCAGCTTCATCTGATTCTCTCTCTCCACTTCTATCTTTCCTTCTTTCTTTCATCTTCTAGGCCTTTTCACTAAGATCAAAGTGTAGTATCTGTTCTAATCAGTTTAATCTGATTCTCTCTCTCCACTTCTATCTTTCCTTCTTTCTTTTATCTTCTAGGCCTTTTCACTAAGATCAAAGTGTAGTATCTGTTCTTATCAGCTTCATGTGATTCTCTCTCTCCACTTCTATCTTTCCTTCTTTCTTTCATCTTCTAGGCCTTTTCACTAAGATCAAAGTGTAGTATCTGTTCTCATCAGCTTCATCTGATTCTCTCTCTCCACTTCTATCTTTCCTTCTTTCTTTCATCTTCTAGGCCTTTTCACTAAGATCAAAGTGTAGTATCTGTTCTCATCAGCTTCATCTGATTCTCTCTCTCCACTTCTATCTTTCCTTCTTTCTTTCATCTTCTAGGCCTTTTCACTAAGATCAAAGTGTAGTATCTGTTCTAATCAGTTTAATCTGATTCTCTCTCTCCACTTCTATCTTTCCTTCTTTCTTTCATCTTCTAGGCCTTTTCACTAAGATCAAAGTGTAGTATCTGTTCTCATCAGCTTCATCTGATTCTCTCTCTCCACTTCTATCTTTCCTTCTTTCTTTCATCTTCTAGGCCTTTTCACTAAGATCAAAGTGTAGTATCTGTTCTTATCAGCGTAATCTGATTCTCTCTCTCCACTTCTATCTTTCCTTCTTTCTTTCATCTTCTAGGCCTTTTCACTAAGATCAAAGTGTAGTATCTGTTCTTATCAGCTTCATCTGATTCTCTCTCTCTCTCTACTTCTTTCTTTCGTTCTTTCTTTCATCTTCTATGCAGCCCAAGGTTTGAACTCACAATTGCTATGTCAGCAAATTCACAAACCAACACTTGAATTTGCAAGTTTATTGTACCAAGGCTGGAGCCTTAAAACTTCATACTGATCAACAGTCAGCTGCACTGCTGTTGAATGCCTTTTGAAGAATGATAGAAAGCCTCATCTTTTTAATCTGTGAAATCAAGTTGAGCAATTTTTTTTTTTAAACTGCTTCATTTGGGAACATCACTGCTCAAATATTGCTCATGCTGTTTCCACTGAATCCAAGTAGTCCAAGCAATAACTCACAGTGTCCTGGGTAAGACGATAAACTACGTCCAACAGCAAGGCCCCTGATTATACATTTTTGAAAAAATAATATTACAATTTTGAGAAAAGGATATTGACAGAAATGGATTTTTGATAAAACAAAAATATTACCAGGAAAAAAAAAAAGTTATCGGCATTAAATGACCCATTGAGGTTGATATGCCGTAAAGCAAAACAAACAAACAAATAATAACTCACAATTGCTAATGTCATCAAATTCACAAACCAACACTTAACTTTACTAGTTTATTATCCAAAGCATGGAGCCTTAAAACTTCATGCTGAACAACATTCAGCTCCACTTTTGATTCTGATTGCTGTTGAATGCCTTTTAAAGAATGAGAGAAAGCCTCATCACTTTAATTTGTTTGGGAGCATCACTGAATAATTAGTCCCATATAAGATTATGAATTTTTTTTAAAGGAAAATTCACCTGATATATGCTTTTTATAAGAAAAACATCCAATTTATTAAAAAAAACATTACAATTTAAGATTCTAAATTTTAAATGTTATTTCTTTTTTTCATATTTGCTTATTGTCCAAACGGATATCCTATCAGACTTTACATATAGTTTTTTTTAAGTTTCTGTCACGAGGATTTATTTACTATTGTCCTCATCTTTGTTGTTATTATGACAACAACAATGTTTCAGGTATTGTGCCTTCTGGCCATCATCAGCTGTCAGAGACACATTCTAGACATCAATTTGTCCAGCTGCTTCACCAATGCCATAGTTCTCATTTGTCCCCAGTTACCCTATCTGGACATGTATACTATATGCTAGATAAAGAACTTTGTTGTTATTAAAATGTCATTTCAGGTGTTGTGTACTTTGGACTTCATCAGGTGTATGCCAATCCAGGTAACTTGAACTGAACCTTTTATATAATCTAAGGAGAGACACAAAAAATGCCGTGTAGATTGAGAGGTGGGAACAGGTAGCCAATGATCGCTCATGCTGGAGGCAATTTACCCCCAGGGTTGGTGCAGAGAGAGGAGAGGCTTGTTGCCAGGGAGAAGCATACATGAAAGGAATAAAATGACATCAGGGCAGAGAGTTTTTACATGCATTTGCTGCAATCGAGACTGTCATGTGGGCCTGTATAGCCATAACAGATGTTGCACCACAATCAGCAACTGAGGCATAAGTTGCAAAACCGACGGATGCCACATATTTACTTACATGCTAATTTTATGCTTATATACTTACATGCTTATGTTAAAGCTTAATTATTTTTAAAATCTTATATACTTATTTTATAAGTTGAGACCAAAACAATATATTGTAGGAATTTTCCTGGTTGCTAGTGTGTGCTTGACAGGGTGTTTTGAGCAAACCCTAAGTCTCAAAATAACTATTTAACAGCTTTTATTTGTGGTTGAGTGAGAGTTCAAAATAGTCGTATTTTTTTTCCGGGGAAAAGTGGCATTTCCGAGTTAACAAATTTCTTGCATAAATGTTTTTTAGAGTGATATTTCTTTGTCTCTTCCTATGAGTGGAACAGGAGATTTGAGTGTGAAACTGCTAGGACTGGGATGAGGTATTAATGAATTTCTGGGTATTATAAACCTAATGTCTTCAGCAACCGTTTTTTACCAGTGCTCATATTGCAGTTTTTGCTGTTATCATTTTATGTTTTTACCAGAGCTCGTATTGCAATTTTTGTTGTTATTATCACTTTTCTCTGGCACTCCTTATTACTGGTTCTCATATTGTATTCATTTCTATGCTTGGTCGGCTCAGGAGATTTTTGTCGCCTAGTAAATAAAAGGTCAGTTTGACATTCCAACCACCTGAAGAAGGTCAAAACGTTGTAATAAATATGGTGACAAAGATGAGGACAATAGTCCGAATAATGTAAATATTGTACAGGAATTACCATATTTCAAAAACCGAAGCCAAACTTCAAATTTAATTACATAATTAAATCAAAAGCATTAGTTCTGTTTCATCTTCAAGTGAATTTTGGAATAACTTATAAAATTTACTGAGTTTTAAACACACACACAATTCATAATTTTTTGTTTCCAAGGATACAGCGAAATCCAATCATTTAGACAGAGGCGGTAGCATGTTCATTTTTATTAACTATTGTATCAATTATGAGTTACTTTTGAAAAAGAAGTCAAGTCTAGGGAGGGTGTGGGTGCATTTTTCAATGAAATCTGACATCCATTCAATGCATGTCTGGTTTCTTTTATCAATGACAAAAAGGTTTTCGGCATTTTTTTCCGTTAAATTCGTACACGTATACATAAAGATTCTTTCTAAAAGTGGTGTTTGGGTTAGAATACGTTATATAGAACTACGATTTTAAAATATTATTTTTACTCTTAATTCCTAATAGACGATATTTCTTTTTAAAACAAATAAATGTAATAGAATCTACTGCAGCCGACAATTCTCCAATCCAGCAGTCGACCAGCTTCCACCGCTGACAACTCTACACTCATTTCGCCGATACAACCGATCAACTTCCCCTGACCAAAACCAGTCATACCGGACCCGATACCGATACAAGCATTTTTCGCCAGACAGTACACTCTTGTACGTATTGGAAGAATAAAAGTCAACGTTTATTATTTTAAAACCTCTGCCTTTGTCCCCTCATTGTCTTGGCTGTTCACACCTTTCTTCTAAAAGCTTGCCGGGGTGACATCCTTATCAGCCCCCACAACACATCTATTCGCTTCTTATGGTTATCGATTTGCATAAACACCTGAGGAAGTAATCCAGTCGACAGCCAGCAGTGTCACGCATGCAATGGGGGCTCTTCCACACACCTGTTATCACCGATAACCGCAGCCCAGTCTACCTCACATGCTCTTCTGCAGGTAACTTATAATCCTTCTCATTTTCTCTATTCTGGGGTTTGTAGAATCAGATTCCTACGTTTATTGTTTTAAATCTCAAATTTGTGCAAAGTTAAACACATAGAGGCTCCCAACCAAGTATAACTACTGATGCATTCTGATTGGTTGAAAAATATTAATTAGGTATCGTTAACTACGTCCGAAGATACCGACCCAAATTTTGACCTCGAGTTGACGCCACAAAATGTAAACATGTCCTCAATCCCCCACGTGACCAAGAGAACTAATAAAAATGAAACTTCGACGCGACTTGGTCAGTGGGCCCTTAAAATATTCAATTCATTCACTTAACTTCATTGGAAATCAACACAGCAACAAAAGAGACGAACCAAATTCTTCAATGTGACAACGAACCTTGTCACCAATTCCAGGTTTACGGTTAATTACTTAAATTAACATAAACCCACCTTGCAAAAGAATGTTCACTCCAGCAAAATATTCCACAACAAACATCTCTGGTAAAAGAGTGACAACTCTGTAGAAATCACAGTGAGTCAAGAACAACACTTTTTAGTAATTTAATACAAAAAACAACTGTTTAATTAAATCTAGTCTACTTTTACGTCAAGGCAATCAATGGTCCTGCTAATCTGCTAAACACAAGAACAAAGTGCCTGTAATATCCAATGGTTCCTTTAAAGCCAAGATCCTCTCTCACTGTCTTGGGTTCCATCATAAACCTACTCACTGCTACCTTATCTAAATCAGGTTTTATTCTCGTTATGTTTATAACAAAACCCAAATACTTGGTCTTGTCCCTCACACATTGCCATTTAGGCAGTTTTAACTTCAATCCGGGCTTCCTCGACCGATCGGACACCTTCTGTAGGTGTCCAAGGTGCTCCCCAGGTGTCTTAGAAAACATCATAATATCATCCAGGTAAGCCATAGCAAAATCTGCCATACCTCCTTGCACTATGGACATCAACTGAGTAAATACACCTGGGGGATTAGATAACCCAAACGGCATCACACAGATATTGAATAGACCCAGGTGACAAAAGCTGTCTTCTGGTCCTTTTCATCCAAGGCTACCTGCCAATAACCTAGCCTTAGATCCAACATAGAAAAACAGGTTGACTTTCCCAAAAATGCCAGAATATCATCGATCAGGGGTAAAGGTACCGCTAATGGTTTTGCAATGGCGTTTAACTATCTAAAATCCACACAAAATCTATGTCCTCCGTCCTTCTTTTACACAATGACTATTGGGGACCTAGATCTTTCTATTACTCCTGAGTCCAACATCTCATTTACTGCCTCTTTCACTAATTTTCTCTTATGGATTGGGGGTCCTATAAGGCCTCAGTCTAATGCGTGGGTGGTCACCAGTATCTATTTTCATTTGCACTGTCCCAGTCTGTCCTAACTCCTTGTCAGTATTAGCTACCACATCTCGATTAACTTCTAGCAATTTCCTTATCTCATCTTTATATCTTTCAGGTACTATCAAGTCTTCTTCCTTTATTTCGGGGCTACTCGTCTCTACCATTCTTTCATATTCTTGCTTACTCTCACTTGCCTCATAATTTTTACCAGACAGGTGTAACCTAACTCTTCTCCCTGTTTTATTATAATAGTTTTACTCTTCTTCACCATTATCATATCTCTCTGTAGGTGTTAACCTATATCTTTTCTATGCTTAAAAAGAAGATTGTATTTCGTTTTCTAAATAAAATCTGTAACATTAATATTTCATTTCAATGTTTTTACGGCATATCAACATCTTAGTTATTCGAATACGCCTCTCCCTCACCTGGCGCCGCCTGCTCCACAGCACATCCACCATCACCTTTCCGCTTTATGCATTAAAAAAGCTGATCTAATTTTCATCATAATTTTTTTACTCTTGATGATTTAAAAAAAATCTGATCTAAATTTTATTTTAATTCACAGAATAATAAAGACTGGATAGATCTGAAAAGAGTTAACAGTTGTTGATTAAATATGAAACCGTAAGCAGTTTTTTTTCTTTTTTTCATCAATAATGCTTTATGTTTGTGAAAAGTAAAATGTTTAAAAATGTAGATAAATTTGATTGTTTGGTCACCGCCCGTAAAGGAGTGTGAGTTACCTCCCTTTTTCATTGTGGGAACGTTATCACAAGGTGACGTACACCGCTTTACACCGCATGCGTTACTGTAGTAACAACTGCGTGGCTAAAAAGAGGTAAGAAGTACACGTGAAATTCTCTGTTTATCAATTCAAAAGATTTTATGTCTGACAAGGTTTATAGAAAACTGTTTATGTTTTAGTTTCACGTTGAAGAAGCCACGAGTTTTGTAATGGCGAAAAAGACTTGCGAAAGAAACACAAACAAAAAAAATTCTTCAGCAGTCGACCTTTTTTTGGTTAAGTAAGTTTAAGATGCAAAAGATCGCTAAAAAAAGAGCATAGTCTGATGAAAAAGATGCCAAACTTGTTACTATTAAGAGAAAAGAACAAAGTAATTTTTAATTATTTTTAAAAAAAATTCTGTCATTATTAGAACATTCTAACTTTTGATTGAAAAACCTTGTTTCTCGTCATCACCGGAACCCTAGTAAATAACATTGCGAATTTTTTTGTGCATTTTTTTATGACAGATATTAATTTTGAAAATTTGCAAAAATAGAAATAATTGTCAGATTTTAATGAAACTTTCTGAAAGTTTAAAATCTTTTTAAAAATAATTAAAAATGACTTTGTTCTTTCCCCTTAACATAAACATTTTGGCGATAAAATTCTGCTTTTGTCCAGTTTAAGGCCGTTTTTATCATGCTAAACTAAAGACAATAAATTAATTATTTTCATCAAGTTTAAGGCCTTTTTTATTCATGGTATGCTGATTTTCTAGCTATCTCATGCTGATACATAATTTAACCCTTAGGTATCGAAAATTTATACCGAAAAACTGGAGGTACCTACATAAGGTAAATACGTCCATGAGATGTTTTCCTTCGTTTTAGAACATTCTAAATTTCGATTTTAAAAAAAACTTATTTCTGTTTGTATCACTGGAACTAGTAAAATAGGTACCTTCATGAGATCTACAGAAAATGAGCATAGCATGATAAAAATTGCCTTAAACTTGACGAAAATAATTTTTATTTGTCTAACTGTTTATGCTATAATAAAGAGGAAAGATCAAAGTATTTTTTGATTATTTTTTTACTTTTTTTTATCATTTCGAGCACATCCAAAAGTGTCGTTTAAAATCATGTTTATTTTTTTTTTTTTTAAACCGATCGTCAGACATTTTTTTAAATTTTATAAACAAAAATTTAATTTTTCCGTTTTAAATTCTGCCAAGAAATAGTTAAACTTTTTTTAAAATTTATTTTTACAAAATTTAAAATTTAAATGTTTATTTAACATATTTGGAAAGAAAACATTACTTACTTTACGCGCTGAAAAGTGTACTTTAAAAAAAAAAGACAGCGGGTGGGAAAAATAGTGACACATTCGAGGTGTCGATTGATGCTGTCAATAAGTATTGACAGCTTACGCGACCTAATTTCATCGTACGGATGGACGAAAGTGAAATAATTTAGCTTCTAATTGAACCAACTTGCGTAACCAGTTATTAAGGGAAAATTTCAGCGTTTTAATTTTTAATTGTTTCTTAGCTTTCCATCTTTACGTGTACGATGCTTTATGAAAATTTTAAAACTAAGACTGTTGATAGAAAAAAAAATTCATAAGGTGCATACAAATTAATTTAATTATTTTAATTACTTTAATTAGATACCTTTCTTATGAAAGGCTAAGGTGTAAAATATAAACATATACATTTATTTTATTTTATGGTATTATTTCTATTTCCCTTCATTTTATTAATTTTGATATTTCATATAGAAAAAAAATAACTGAGAAAATAAAAAAATAAGAAATTTCATAAGATAGGTTAGGTACATAATACTTTTAGGTACCCTTATCATTTGAAATATTACACAATTTTTTTTTGTTAATTTTTCTTCAAAGTAATACGAATATTGAAACGACTTTATTTCACATAATTACATAATCATATACACTTTATTTTATTTATTCATAACCAAGTAAGAAGAGAGGTCTAGAGATGCAATGCAATTCGTACCAGAGATTCGTGAAATATTTCCTCACAAACTCCAACCTAATGATCAGAGTCCTTGCTGCCAGATGTCACAGGATGGGGGTTAGCCATTAAAGAGCAGGTCATGCATGATATAGTCGGTAGCTATTTCACATTTGTCCAGTTGATAGTCTTCATTATCTTCTTCATAGAAAATGTTGTAATCTGGGTCAGAGAATTCCATGACCCATCCTACAAATATCTTATCAACAGAATCAACTGTCCAGATGTGTTTTATAGTATGGTCAACTATATCACCACGTAAGATTTTGTAAATGTTATCTACAAAATCTTGCTTTGATGGCAGAATTGGTGTGTTCAAGGTCCTTCAATCTTTTCTGTAGCTGACGCCTTTCCTTTTTTTGATGCTGTCTCTGCTTTTCTTCACTCCTTTTCAGGATCTCAATTCTCTAATACTTCCTTCTTAGATATTCTGATCCTGTGTGGTTCTGTGCTATACTGCATGGCAACATCCAAAAGGATTGTTTAAACTTTAAAGGAAAAGAAAAATATCAAAAATTTCTCCACACGTGTCTAGCACAAACACAGTAAAGGCTGACCGACAGCGGAGGACAACATTTATAGCCAGGCAAGCCATGTGACTTTCTTTTGTTTTCATGACGCTTCCGGTCTTCCGTATATTTGAATTTAAGCTATTTTTGACACAAAAAAAAACATGTTATATTAGATTTTTACCTAAAAGCAACTTTCTGATTGTAACCAGGTTTATTTTATAATCTGTAAATGATATTATCTACTTAATAATACATTGACTAACTGCAACACCATTTTGATCAATTTTAAAATATTTAACAACTTTAAGCAATAAACATAAATTTAACAATAAGAAATAACAAATAATTGTTGTAAAAACTTATTTTTCATCGAAAATGTTTTTTGCTTTCAGGAAATGTTATCCATAGTCATACAAATAAGTAAAAGCAACTAAAAGTTTTTGAAATTAAATAATATCTTTGTTTTATTGAGTTTTGTATGTTACAATTCAGAGCTGATTTTAAGGTAGACGGGTCCGAAATAAAAAAAAAAGTAAAATGGATTTGCTTTGGTCAAGCCTTGTGCTTTTAACTAATTAGTCGCTAAATCGGAACACCTTAGAATTTCATGAGTTTTCATGAAATTACTTATGGGGGGGGTGTAATAAATAAAAAAAAAAAATTACCATGATTTAAAAAAAAAAAATAAACACATTTATAATAATTTCCATCATTTGTGAATAGTTACTGAAAGTTTCATGAAAATCCGACAATTATTTTTATTTTTACAAGATTTTCAAAATTAACGGCTCCCATTAAAAAAGAAAATTCAAAAAAAAAAACACGCGCTCATGAAGGTACCTATTAAGTAAAATAATATAATTTTTAGCACGTTTGTTTTGTATGACATACATTAATTTGGAAAATCTTGCAAAAATAAAAATATTTGTCAGATGTTAATGAAACTTTCAAAAACTATTCACAGATGATGGAAATTATTATAAATATGTTTATTTTTATTAAAGTCATGGCAGAAATATTTTTTATATTTATTACCCACTCTCCCTCTATAAGTAATTTTATGAAACCTATAGGAATTCAGCTGAGTTCAGTTTAATGATTACAATAGTTAAAAGCACAAGGTTTTGGCAAGGTCGAATATGCTTATAAACTTCAATCTTCCATGAATCTCTCACGTACATTCATAACTCCTCATGGCGTATCAAATGTAAACAAATGACGTCACACATTATGAATTGGACAAAGTCCGACAATTATTTAAAGACATTTCTATAAAAAGAATGTTAAACATAAAAATGTATTTAAATATATATATATATGTGTGTGTATGAAAATAGGTGTGTAGATATATGTGTATATTTGTATGCATATGTATATATACTATATATATATATATATCCATATGTAGGCATATGTGTGTATATATATATATATGAATATGTATATATGTGTGTGTCTATATATATATATATATATATATGAGTGTGTCTACAGATATGTATGTATCTGTGTGTATGTATATATATATATATATATATATATATATTAAAACTTAACTGATATTAAAACTTATTTTATTTTTTAATATCTAACTTTAGATGTATTCGCAAGATAGAATCATAATTTTATTTGTAGGAAACAAAGACTCGCATATCTTGAAATTAAGAACGATTTAATTATTCTTAATATCTAATTTCGGTGCATACCCTAGATAAAAACAAATTTATTTATAAAAAAATCTTCATTCGTATTCTTGTGTACAATGTCAATGTTATGGCTTGTCGTATTTTCTGTAGGGTTAATGGTTGTCTGGTATAGTACCCTAGTTTTAATTCATTGAAGGGAGAGTTATTCTGATGAAACAATATTTTGTCGGAGATTCACAGCATTTCATACAGGTGTTCATTGGTCAATTCACTTTGGTAGCAGTCCTTTCATTGTCTAGTCAACAGACTTTGCTGTCTTCTTTATATCGATGGGCAGTCCATTTGGAATCGGGACAATTGGCTTGGCACTGTTCATCTGCCACTGGTCAGACAGGAAACTGAAAACCGTTTTTAGATTCTTGCTGTCCCAAAAGATAGTCACATGGGTTGCCTTTACCTTTGACTGGGTACTCGGGAGGATGGGGTGCAAATCACAAAGCCAAAGATTCAATCAACCCTCAGTGGGGTCTTATCATGGGACCGCAGCAGGAGTACCTGGTGGTGCCTGGAGTTAACTTATGGTCAGCTGCCTGATGATCTGTGATTTTGGAAGTTATTCTCGGATTGGAGTGCTTAAAAGTTCATAGTCTCTTAACTTGCGGGTGGTAAAGACCGGAAGAATCTGAAGGGAAGGGGGGGGGGTAGGCCTGACCATAGAACATATTCACTCGCAAGTTGAAAACATTGGATTTTATTTATTTCTTTTATTTCTAACTATTTTTCGACTAGAATTTAGGATTTTGACTTGGGAGCTTTTTAGCTTTATGCCTATATGGCTAAGGAAATTGTATGTATGTCATGTATATATATATATTGTATATGTATATTGCATACATTGTATATATGTATGTATGTATGTGTATATGTATGAATGTGCATATGTATGTCATATGCCTTATGGTAAAGAATGGTTTCTTTTTGTTTTAATTCCTTATATAATTCTAATATGTGTGTGTATATATATATATATGTATATATATATATATATATATATATATATATATATATATATATATATGTGTGTATATATATGTATATATACATGTAGGCACTGATTAAAAGAAAATGAAAATTATTTCATTTTTACTATACGTTTTGTGTTAAATGTTAACTGTTACTTCAATTAGAGCTTCATCTTCTTTTCCCCGATCAGGTTCATCTCTCATGTTTGTGCCATTGTTGACATTCTCTTTTTGGGAGACTTAAAAATGGATCTCCTCCTCGGCTCTTAAGAAAATGATTCTTTAGTTTTACCGGGCAGAAGTACCAACAGGAGATAATCTTGCACGAGTTGGGGCCAACTATGGATTGATCAGTTACATTAGTCGAAGCTGTCATCTAAAAAAAAAACCCATAAAAATGAACACACATTTTTCAAGATCCATATTTGAATTGTTTCAGAATAGGCAATGTTCTGATTTCAATTGTATACATTTCATAAGATGTGATGTGATGATAAAGCAATCTTCTTTCACTGCAAAAAGTTTGAACTTCACGTCAGGGGGCTGCTGCTACATCTTTAAAATAATAATTTTACGTATCCCTCAAAATACAGTCTGCTTACATATATTATTCACTGCCCCTATTAATATATCATGCCTTTCTTTTTCACAGATGTTTTCGCACACATACTGAAGTGAAACGATACACCTCTGGAGTTTGTGGATCTGTACTTTCAAGGAAGTCAAAAATGGCCAATGGTATACCTACACACGCTGGAGAGAAACCATATTCTTGTGAAGTTTGCAAATCTGCGTTTTCATGCAATTCTTACTTAGTGAGACATATGCGTACACACACTGGAGAGAAACCATATCTTTGTGAAGTTTGCGAATCTGCATTTTCATGCAATTCTTACTTAGTGATACATATGCGTACACACACTGGAGAGAAACCGTATTCTTGTGACATTTGTGGATCGACATTTTCACAGAAGTCAAATAAGGTCAAACATATGCGTACACACACTGGAGAGAAGCCATATTCTTGTGAAGTATGTGAATCTTCATTTGCAAATAAATCTCAGTTAGTGACACATATGCGTACACACACTGGAGAGAAACCATATCCTTGTGACATTTGTGGATCTGCATTTTCAAGTAAACCACATATGGTCGAACATAGGCGTAGACACACTGGAGAGAAACCATTTTCTTGTGAAGTATGTCAATCTGCATTTGCATCCAAATCTTATTTAGTGAGACATGTGCGTACTCACACTGGAGAGAAACCTTATTCTTGTACAGTTTGTGGATCGACATTTTCAACAAAGTCACTTTTGGACAATCATATGAATAAACACACTGGAGAGAAACCATATGCTTGTGACATTTGTGGATTTGCATCTTCAAGTAAGTCAAGTAAGGTTCAACATATGCGTACACACACTGGTGAGAAACCATATTCTTGTTATATTTGTGGATCTGTATTTTCAAGGAAAGCACATATGGTCGAACATATGCGTACACACACTGGAGAGAAACCATATTCTTGTGACTTGTGTGGATCTGCATTTACAACTAACTCATATAAGGTCAAACATATGCGTAGACACACTGGAGAGAAACCATATTCTTGTGACATTTGCGGATCTGCATTTTCAAGTAAGCCAAATAAGATCAAACATATGCGTACACACACTGGAGAGACACCATATTCTTGTGAATTATGTAAATCTGGATTTGCGCGAAATTCTGATTTAGTGAGACATAGACGTACACACACTGGAGAGAAACCATAATCTTGTGAAGTTTCTGAATCTGCATTTTTAAACTAGTCTAATTCAGTGTGACATACGCGTACACACAGTTGAGAGAAAACATATGCGTAGACATACTGGTGAGAGACTATATTCCTGTGACGTTTGTGGATCTGTATTTGCAGATAAGTCAATTAAGTTGAAACATATGTGTACACAAACTGAAGATAAACAATATTTGGTGAACTAAACTATAAATCATTTGTAACGTAGCATTATATTAGTATGGTAAAGTGAAATTTATTTTCCATTTGAATACATTTATTTATTCAGCACAGTTTGCAACCCTCTGCTCACCAATGTCTTTATCCACTGGGCCCTGTGCCCACTGATCATTGTGTTGGTTAGATCCAGTAACTAGACCCAAAGACTTGTAAGTTCAATACCAGGTCACAGCAGTGATGAACCTCAATTTGGAGTTTTGAAATAAAGGGAAATAACTGAGACATCCAGAAGAGGCATGGCACATGGAACTAGAACAATCTACCTCGCTGGATGAAATAAAGGTTTTGGATTGAAATTCCAATCCCCTGAAGAAAGCCTGAGTGTACAATGGTTGAAACGTTGTGAATGTGGCAATGAAGATGAGGATAACAATCTGAATAATGTAAATAATGCAAACGGGATTGTCTTAAAACTTTGTTTTAAAACAGTATTTATCTCTTCCCATTCCTTCCCAACAAAAGTAAATTCTTATATTTTGCACAAAAATAAGTTTTTGTACACAACAATTTTATATACTGTATATGCTCGCAGATTCGGTCGCACTTTTGTACCAAACATTTCACAAATTATTAATAGTGCACCTTATCTGCTTGACATAAATATAAAACAACACTACCTTATCATCATGATTTCTGAGAAATCAGACATGATACCCGTAAACACTAAAGCTGTGGTTTTTGTCCGTATAGAAACAATTTATCTATCATATATACTGACTCACTGCTTTAAATTACCTCATGCTGCTAGATTCACATATCCATCACAATCAATAAAGAAATATTATAAAATATTCATTGATCCATCAGTCACTGTTCGATCAGGGCCCTTGATATAGAAACCCTGAACAAGCATACATCAGTTAAGGAACCATGTGTAGATGTTTATTGACAAAGAAAAAAATCCCATGATTCATTCTACAAAATATATATATTTTGTCAAAATACTTTGGAGAATATGACTTAAAGAAATGAAATATATTTTTTGAGATAATTTTCTTTAATCGTTGTTTCATATAAAATTAAAAATGCATTCTTAAGTGTTATTTACAGATAACAAAGCACAAGAATCTAGTACCCAAAATATTTGCACTATTTTGCATTGTGCAGTGATATTGTTGATTGATTGACGAATTTATAGTTTATAATTTTAATTGTTGCAAACACTAATGAGTGAAAGAAAGAATTATGATGCAAGTTTTAAATTAAAAAGACTTATTTCTGCAGAAAGGAGAAATACGCTTGGAGAAAGAATAAAATTTCAAATTTAGTTTAGTCAGCTAAAATCTATTTCATTACAATGACAATGAGGCTGCAGAGATTTAAAAATAAAAAAATATAATCAAGATTATGTGCCTGAAAGGATTAAAAAAAACAATCTGACAATTAAAATAGAAATTACATTCTTGGAAGATTAGATTGGATAATTCTCTCTTTCAGAAATAAATGAATGAAAGTCATATATCCATCATAAACCACTTGATATCTCTGAAATTCATACGCCCATGCTTACTGGCTTTGAGATTCTACCTACTACTTTGGTTCCCAAAGATGCAGTAACACTAAGATGATCTTCAAGGAATTGTTGAAAACCACCTTTTTTATATCTGATATAAAAAAGAAAGAGAGAGGTGACAGTTACCATGACCTTAATTGGAACTATTCATGTATTACCTCCCTTCTTACTTTTAATTGGAAAAAAATACTAATTAAATGAAAACTATTGGGCAGTGATATTGTTGATTGATAGACGAATTTATTGTTTATAATTTTAATTGTTGCAAACACTTATCATGAGTGAAAGAGAGAGTTATGATGCAAGTTTTAAATTAAAAGTACTTATTTATGCTGAAGGACATGAAAATCAATCAGTAGAAAGGCTGTTTGAACTTTCAGAAAAGTTTGTCAGAGGCAGAAATATCAGCTTAAAGAAATGCCGAAATCAAAGAGTGCAGAAAGGTATTCAGTATCTCCATATCAAAATATGGAAAAAGAATTGTATGATTGGGTTGTGGACATAAGAAATAACGGCCTTATTGTAACAAGACTTTCAATAAGAACCAGAGCCTTTCAGCTAGCCCCAAAATACAATCTTGCTTAATTTAGATCCTCAACAGGGTAGTGTACGAGGTTTATGAATAGATAGGGAATTGACACCTCGGCAAAAAACACACATTACTCAAAACCTGCCAGAAGTGGAGGGGAAAAAAAACAAATAATTTTGTAAAGTTTGTTCTGAAGGAACGTAAAATGTTTGAATTTTCCTTGGGAAACATAGATGAGACTCGCATCTATTTTGACTTACTGTTTTGACAGAGTGGGACATAAAACTATAGGATGTAATATAGAAAAAGAAAATGTTTATTTACATACACAAAAAAGGTAGAAAGATATACACAAATATGAGAGAAAGAAAGGGAGAAGAAAATTCCTTTAACAGAAAGGAAGAAAAAATGTTCATATAAAGGCTTCTGCAAAATATTTCTGTGAGCGCCTACAAGTTCTTTAAGCAAGTAAATTGTTCCTAAGGGGTTAAAACTCACATAGATTTCTGCAGAACTCTTGTTGAGGAGGACATTGTCGGAAGATCCGTATTTTGTCATTGAGTGAGTTCGTAGGGCGACAGGAATTTCTAGATGCAAGGAAGTTTTTTAGTAGTGGATTTATGTTCTATCTTTAGAGCCCAGCAGGTAGATCTCTTTCTTGAAGCAGTTTCTGAAGATGACTGGTGTTCTATTGCCGACCTGATGTTATCAGAGACAATGTCAAATACTCACTACCAAATGAAAATTAAAAAATCTAAAGCAAAATCAAAACTTACTTGCCTGAAAGGATAAAAAAGACGAAGTTTCCCTTTTTTCAAAATACATACATACATACATATATATATATATATATATATATATATATATATATATATGTAAAGTACTCACTGCCAAATGAAAAATGAAAAAATCAAAAGTAAAATGAAAACTTACATGCCTGAAAGGATAAAAAAGATGAAGTTTACCTTTTTTTCAAAAATAATATATATATATATATATATATATATATAATGAAAACAGACTTTAAAAGATCATGCTAATATATTATTTCATTAAAACCGATGTCAAAGTTTTAACTCATCAGACCAAACATTTTCGACAAAAATAAATGGATACAAATTTAACAAAATTTCTCTACATAATTTATGTTAATTCAAAATGGAGGGAAGAAAAGGAGAAGATTGATAGAGGGAGGGAAAAGAGGAGAAGAAGAGGGATAGAGGGAGGGAAAAGAGGAGAAGAAGAGGGATAGAGGGAGGGAAAAGAGGAGAAGAAGAGGGATATGCATTGAAGGCTGGGAAGGGAAAGCGAAGAGAGGGAGAAGAAATATAAATCTGTTGAAGGAGATACAAATACATACATATATATAAACGTACACAAATTCATCTAAATACATACTATAAACTTGTATATATACAAATATACACACACATAAACATATATACATTTATATATACATACACACATATATAAAATCATATATATATATATATACACACACATACATTATATATATATATATATATATATATACACACACATATATTATATATATATATATATATACACACACACATACATTATATATATATATATATATACACACACACACATACATTATATATATATATATATATATATATATATATATATACACATACATACATACATACATAACCACAAGGAACATACATAAATGCACACACGTACATAGATATATACACATCTATACATATATACACATGCAAGATACAAATATATATATATATATTTTAAAAGTATCACCCAATCAGTCTGTCGAAACAGTGATCGCGTATTTTAATTAACCTCCTGATTTTTAAACTATATATATATACACACACACACACACACACATTCATACTTACACATATACACAAACAAGCAAAAATATACGCATGTGCATACTCATATATATATATATATATATATCCACATGCACTTACACAAATAAAACATACATATTTATTCATATACACAACCCACACATACATATAAATAAATATACATATAAATACATGCACATATATATTATTTACATTATTCGGACTATTGTCCTCATCTTTGTCGCCATATTTATTACAACGTTTCGGCTGTTGTGCGCTCTGGCTTTCTTCAGGTGGTTGGAATGTCGAACTGAACCCTTTATTTCGTTCACTGGGGTAGACTGTTCTAGTTCCACGTGCCATGTTTAATGGATGTCAGTTATCAGTTATCTCCTGTTAATTTTTCCCTCTGAAAGTTTTCCACTGCCTTAACCGGGTATTGAACTCACACTCACTGGATCTAACCAACGCATTTATCCACTGTGCCATGTGTCCTTGAGGAGCGTACAATGGCTGAAACGTAATAAATATGGCGACAAGGATGAGGACAATAGTCCGAATAATGTAAATAATGTACATAATACCTCATCTCAGAAATATAGACAGATACACATATATGTGCATACAGACAAATATATACTTAAATAATAATATAAAAGCAAAATAACCAAATATAACCAACTATATAAATGTAAAAGGTATATAAGTGTGCATTTCATATTACACAGATACACACACACACACACACACACACACATATAAAACACATGTACATAAAAACAAAAACACCCTCACAAATACCTAAATGCAAATAAACACATACATGTTTACATATACAAAATATATATTATCCTAATTATACCAATAACAAATATAGACTTATCTGAATACCTAAAATATATGTATATGTATATATATATATATATATATATATATATATATATATATATATATATATATATAAAAAAGTGAACATAGAAGTCAACACTTAGAGGTGACAGTCTATTTCATGCTAGATGTAATCGTCAGGCCACGAGTGCTGTTATTTTTCTTGCCTATTTATATATACGGGTCAGTGGTGCATTGTGGGTAGTCTATTTTGGTGGTTATTTTACCGGAAGTCGTTTATTTATTTATTTGTGTCAAATTATTACATATATATATATATATATATATATATATATATATATATAACATTGGTAAAATAATGTGTAAGCTGGCGAGAGGGAAATTACATGAAAAGATACATGTTGAATCATACATATATAGATATCCAAGCTTTCATGAGTGCGGCTATTCAATGTAGATACTGTTTGAGAACTTAAAATTATTTTTGTGATTACATTTGAAAATATGCTCACAGCTATGGTTTAGTAACTTGTCTGGGTTATATTTAATTATAATAATTTTTCCTTTAATACAAAGATCACATCTGTCTCTTAAATTGTTAGCAGTTTGAAATTTAGAAATGATTTTCCAATCCAGTTGTGGGGTGAAGCCTCTATCAATGTGACCCCAACAATGTTTAAATAGGTTTGTTTCTTATTTTAAAGCTTTGTTGTTGAAGGAATACCAGTGATTATAAAGATGTTGTTTCCAACATCCCACTGAGATTCCAATATAAACATTTTTCTCATATTTTCCTTTAGGAATGTAGTAGCTTCATATACTACATTTTCCAACATGTATATTCCTCCAACAGGACATTCAGTTTAAATCTTACAATTACAAGTAGGGTTATTGCACATATAATGTGTACACATATATATATATATATGTAATGTGTGTATATATATATATATATATATATATATATATATATATATATATATATATATATATATGTAATGTGTACATACATATATATATCATCACGACTTAACATGCGCGAGTGAAATGTTTGCGTGGTCATTTATAACGGTTTTGTACGAGCACGTCAATAACGGCAAACGCGTTCAGGAACTTTCATTATGGATAGAAGCTGCAACAAAGAACAATCGTTTATTTATTTTATTACAAGAATTTACAAATAGGAACGATTAATTACTTATCTTCATACCCTGCCTGGTGGCAAACGCTGCTGGTGGCGGTCCCGCCATAGCCACCGAAACCGTGATATCACCCCTGGTCGGCGGCTGAAGACAGGGTATTACACGTTGTACGTTAAAAAAAAAATTGTATATATATATATATATATATATGGTGGATGGGATGAAATTTCATGAAATTAATTGGGTGTAGGTGGTAATATGTATATAAAAAAATTTTTAATAAAATTTTCTCAAAAAATTTTAAAAATAAATTCATTCATTTCTGAATAAGTCTTGAAAGTTTCATTAAAAACCAACAATTATTAGATTTTTGCAAGAATTTCAAATAAAAATAAATACTAGTTTTAAAGAAGTAAATTCTTAGGTCCCAACCCCCACTGCTGATAATATATGTATTCATGGATTCAAGAAATACTGGGCAAATTTTTATGAAATTTAGACCATAGATTTCTGGCCTGAGAGTGAATGTAATATGCTATATATAAGACTGTCTTTTGTCAGCTTCTTGTTGATTTTCAGAAGATGTACATTGTCTAGCTTCTGCAGTCTGTTGAGCATATAATCTGAAACTGAAGAAGTAAGGAAGAGGAGACTCAGAATGAATACTCGACAGAATGCAGCAACTAGGCAACTGGATATATTGTACTCAAAATAAACATTACTATAATGGTATACTTTTTTTATTATTGACAGTTGTAATACTTCAATAAAAGATATATAAATTGATATGCATATGTTTATAGTTTTCCTCAATCTTTTATTTCGTTATATATGTGATGATTGCTTCATTTCCAGATCAAAAATATAGAGATCACAGACCAGAAGGTAAAATGCAGCCATAATGATATTGGCTTGGAGGAAGCAACTCTTTGTTCTACATGAAAACTGGAAGTCCTTTCTGTTGCCTTACCTGGATGGATATAGCTGTATCACCTACGTGTTAACAGCCATTTATTATATGTTCAGTACTCTCTAATCAATATCATGAAAAAACACAATATAATTCTGGCAGCTTCTTCCAAACCCAGTCAGTGACGGGTACTTCTGCTAGTTTTGTAAATATGGCCATGCAGTTGCTTTTCCCATGTCATTTTTCAACTCTAGGGTACGTACTGTCATTGATAATCCTATGTAGGGGGCCTTAGCAAAGGATCATCTCTTCTTCTAAGCTCTGATTAAAATAAAACACAGTAAAAATTATTTCATTTTATAGTAGGTGTTTTATTTTAATTGTTAACTATTACTTTCATAAAAGCTTCAGCTGCTTTCCCAGATCAATTTTCATCTCCTGTCTTTGTGCCCTTCTTGGAAGACTTAGCAAAGGCTCTTAGGGAAATGCTGCTTTGGTTTTACCGGGCAGAAGTACCAGCAGGAGATAATCTTGCACCAAGTGGGGGTCAGCTATGGACTTGATCAGTTACAATAGTCGAAGCTGTCATCTAAAAAAAAACTTAAAAATGAACAAATATTTTTCAAGATCCATATTTGAATTGTTTCAGAATTGACAATGTCCTGATTTCAATCGCATACATATCATAAGATATGACGTGATGATGAAGCAATCTTGTTTCATTGCAAAATGTTTGATCTTCATGGCTGCTGCTGCTTCTGAATTATTGAAATAATAATTCATGTATCTCGCGCATTATAAACTACTTTCATATATTATTCACTGCTCCTGTCGGAGTTAGCTCCTCCTCAGTTTCCTTAGTCCTTCAACAGGGGTCTCTCTCTCCCCTGGCTATAAATATTGGCTGACCCTTCTCTCTCTCTCGACTTAGGCGTTGGGCAGCTACCTCACGCGGAGACAAGATAAAATCTCTCTTTTTCACTTAGGCCAATATTTGACCTCTCACAGATACAGCGTTTCCCAAATTCTGGGAATGTGCTAAGAACAATACACGTACGTACAAACACTTACACCACACACACATAATTTCTCCATACAAACTCTATGTAACAGTCCATGTCTTTGTTTAACTTGTTTTGTTATTAATATATATTTGTTTACCCATGTATATTGGTCTTGTTTGTTTTCTTTGTCTTATTTGGACTTAATTAAACCCCAACATTCTCATGTAGTTGGGCCGGCTAGCAGGAAATTTTAACCTTTTCTGATATCTCTTCACATCTTCACGCCACGGTCTGCTACACTCCCATTAATATATCAATTATGTAAAAATAATTCAGGAATATAACATGAACACCATCTTGAATATAATTTTAAGTACTCAGTAGTCTTAAAATTTTAGGAAAATATTGTTTGTAATCTCAATGTTTTATTGAATTTTAGGATCTTTCTAGCGTTAAATTTCCTATTGACATTATTCTCTTTTTCTGATGATGTCGTGTATGGACATCCATATCTACAAAAATTGACACATTGATGCCTGCACAGATTTTCTTACAGCAGATTTATCCTTTTTTTTTTTTTTTTTTTTTTTTTAGTAGTTTTAATGTAGTTCCTTACTCGTTTTTTAAACTGTTTCACACTAGGTTTTTTATTTCCTTTTTTTCCGCAATGAAAAAATTGTTTTTCTAAGGACAATCCTTATACCAATGTAATTCTCCACATGTGTAATGTGTAACACGCTGCCTATTTCAGTATCTTTGGCATAAAATCCTTCTTCGGATTTCAGCGTCTTTATGAACAAATATCAAGCATTTAAAATTGTCAGAGCTTAATTCTGCCAGTTTGATTTCTCACAATTTTCAGGCTGAAAACTTCTGAAAGCGAAGTAGCCATTTGTTTAAATGTTAGGTCATACGTTTTTCTTTGGTAATATATAGTTTACAAACTTAGTGTCTTCAACAGCGCCTAGTTTACTAAACAAAAGTTTTGACCTTCTTGTTGCCGGACCAATTTGCACAGTCTGTTTGTACAGGTTTTCTCAGAAGGTTAGCTTTCTTTTTATTTCATTTGTTTTTAGATTTTAAAAGAGTTACCAGTTGTTGATTAGATATGAAATTCTAAGCAATTTTTCACCTTTTATCAACAATAATGATTTATGTTTGTGAAAAGTAAAATGTCTAAAAATGTAGATATAATTTGATGTCTTTGTATGATTGCGAATTACCTCACTTATCGTTTGTGGATATATTATCAGAAGGAGACGTACACCGCTCGACACCGTCTTTTTAATGCGCATGCGTCATTGTAGTAACAACGCTAGAAAGAGGTAAGTTGATGTGAAATTGTCTGTTTATCAAATCAAATGATTGTTTTTATGTCTGCCAAGGTTTATAGAAAACTGTTTATGTTTTAGTTTCACGTTGAAGAAGCTACGAGTTTTGTAATGGCGAAAAAAAGACTCGTGAAAGAAACAAATTTCTTTATCAGTTGACCTCTCGACCTACCCTCAGTTTTTTTGGTACCGTGCTTATTAATTAATTTAATTTTAAATTTGCTGAAAGGGTAATTTGTTTTCTAAGCCCCGTGTTAATAAAAAAAGTATCCCAAATGGTTTAGGTGTAAATTATCTACAATAAAATTTCGAACTCATTTGCGTCGCGGCAGCCATTACTGGCGTTGTTTGCATATATTTGCTGCGGAATAGTCTTGATTATACACACGCATTGAGTCCTCAGTTGCGTAGTAATTGAATCAAGTAAGAACCGTAAAAAGGCCCTTAATGTAATCTTCCGTGCAAATGTAATCAGCAGCGAATCTATGTAAACGACGCCAGTAATGGCTTCCGTGCCGTAACGTGAATGAGACCTAAATTTTATTATCGATAACTTAAACGGTAGATTTTATCAAAATTTCTTTGTTATTTTCGAATTAAGCATGTACATTTTTTTTTATTCCATTCTAAGTACTACTACACTGTAAGACATACACATAATGCACACACTCAATTAAGCTGAAAAATCGAAACATCCTTGATAATGGCTAAAGGTATAGCTGAAAGCGCTCGTAAACATAAAACATTTGGACAGTTCCTACACACCCTTTGTCCTGTAAAGAAAGCTCTTGTTTGAACACAAGAAAAATTAAATAAAAAGCTAAATTGTAGTACCTTGTCTGTCGTTTTTAATGAAACATGCATATATATGTATATATATATATGTATAAATCTAATAACCAGGTTCACTTAAAACTAGAACGATTTATATCACTTTTGCCCTACCATCCGATAAATTCCCCTGACGTAAGTTGTTGCCAGATTGACGTAACATCAGTTAAGACCCCTCAGTCAGGCCCAAGAAACCAAGTAGCATGGTTGGAAATGTCTTTTTAGAAAATTTACTGTTAAAAAAGTAGTGTTTCTTTGAAATTACATTAAGTACACTTTAAGTTTTCTAATTTTCCTAAAATAACTTTTGAAAAAAGTATAATTGAATTTTATAAGATTTTTAAACGGGAAATTTTACTTATGTTTATAAAACTGTCAGTAATGTCTGACATGACTGATTTTACATCAATTTTGATGACTCAAAAAAAAAAGAAGATTTTTAGCTAAAATTTTGGACATGCTAGAAAGGATTAAAAACTTTTTTAAAATACTCAAAAAATACTTTGGTCTTTCCTCTTAATAATGACAAACATTTAGACAATACAAAATGTTTTTATTTGAGTTTAGGGATTTTTTTCATCAGGATATGCATTTTTTTAGCAAAATTTTGGACATACCCAGTCTACACTTGATTATTACGCCCACATTGAGTCCTCAGTTGCGCACTAATTGAGTCAAGTAAGAACCGTAAAAACGCCCTTAGAGATTTTAAATTTGAAAGCTTATTAGAATCTGCAGATTTTTACTTCTATCTTTTTTTTTTTTACATGTTTCACTAAATATGTTCTTTTCATTTTTTTAATATAATTTTTTTCTTTTTCAGTGAAAGATATTCTGCAATTATTCATTTTTCTTTTTAGATTCAATTTTAGGGACGGGAACTGCAAGCTTTGGATGTATCTTTGTTAAAAAAAAGTACCTAAAAAATCAAAATATTAGACTTTTGAAATATTTAATTTTTAAGAATTACTTTATAGTTAAATAAGCCGGCTCACTTAAAATTTTAAAATACTGTTACTTCTGCCCTTCCATCTGATAAATTGCCCGAACGTTAGTTTGTCGATACATTGATGTAAATGTCAATTCACACCTCCAAAACCAATCACCATATTGTGACCTGCTTCTCTTATTTCAAACTAAATTTTTCTGCCAAAAAAATTAACTAGTGTTTGTTTCAAATTATATTAAGTACACTTGAAATTTTCTAATTTTCCAAAAAATAACTTTTGAAAAAGTTTAATTGAATGTTTTACAGGGATTTTATCTGTAGAACATAATTGAAGAAATTGACATGGGTATTTTTTTTTTATATATAACTTTAAAGTACACAGTACACTTTAAAATTTCAGGAAACTATTCTCTGTAATGTAATGTTATTAAATTTTAGAAATTTGGTCTTTAATTTTACTATAGTTATCGCTCTTATTTTCTGATAATGTCACATATGGTCATTCATACTTACAAAAATCATCACATTTATACACATACCAATTGAAAACTATATTTACTAATCAGAAATTGAAAAGCTTAATACAAATTATTAAACACCAATGTTTTAAAAAGAATTTTGAATTGGTATATGTATAAACGTGCTGATTTTTGTAAGTATGAATGACCATAGATGACATTATCAGAAAATAAGCATGATTACCAAAGTCATTCAATCAATTATAATCTACAGATAAAGTCTCTGTAGAACAACATTAGGTCTATCATCACGTCAACACAATATTAGCTGATTTAAATTAGAATTAATCTGATTTGACAAAAATATTATATACTTTAAGTTAAAATACTGCAGAAATTATTTTTTAAGCAAAGAGTAGCAGAGTTTTTAATTGACAATAGATATGTTTATGTGTTTGATGTGGAGATGATATATTGATTGTTGTTTTACATAGACTCTGTCTGTAAACTAAAATTTAAGAAAATGATAAATTAATTGAATAGTATTAATTAGTTATATAAAAAAGAGCCTATGTGATTTTCTTCAATTATGTTCTACAGATAAAGTCTCTGTACAACAACATTAGATCTGTCATCACGTCAAACACAATATTAGTTGATTTAAATTATTAATCTGATTTGAAACAAATATTATTTACTTTAAGTCAAAATACCACAGAAATGAATTTTTTAAGGAAGGAATAGCAGAGTTTTTAACTGACAGTAGCCATGATTAAGTATTTAATGAGTTGCTAGATTGATTGTTGTTTTACAGAGACTTTATCTGTAAAACCTAATTTAACAAAATGATAGTAGCTAAATAAGTTAGTTCACTTGTAATTTGCTCTCCACAATGATTTTAAATATGAATTCTTTGAAAAGGTGAATTCTGAAGAAGAGCCTACATATTATGCTGACCATCATTGTGGCTTTGAGGTAGACATGTCATTTTATGGACAGCACATTTGCAATGTAGTCACCACAAAATCAGTTACCATAAAATAAATAACATAATCTGCTGAATTATTTTAAAATTATTAAGAGAAATGTAAGATGAAGATTTGGCTTGAAAAAAAAAGATGGGACCCTGGACGTGTTTAACATCACCTGCCAATACCTCATAGTGGACTATTCTGATTGTATAGAAAAGCAAAAGACATCCAGCTCTCAAGGTAAGAGCTCTTGAAATCCAGTCTCTGTCAGAAAGCAGTGTAACGACGCAAACTTTGATAGGGTTTCTCTCTCCTGGGCCATCCAGTGAGTGGTTTTCAACATCACTGACACTCATCTGTCTCGCTGTTTAACTTCAAATTGATTTTTTTTCAAGTTGTTTAGCTGAGTAGGAATATTGAGGCAGGATTTATGCTCTTTGTTTAAAACATGGCAAGTGAAGGTTAGATGCAAAGAAAGTTGGTGCATTTGTTTCAGCTGAGATCTGCTTTTGCTATATTTAGTAAAAATGTTATGGTACATGAAGTTTTCATTGGAAAAGTGTAGACATTTGTATTTTGTGGGCCACTACTCAAGAAATTTTGCTTCCTCTTGTAAGATGATGAGTGCATCTCTCCCACAGTTGACTACTCACCAGGGTAGGTTGAATTTCAACATTATTTAAAGGCTACAATAGCCCTGAAGAGAAACATTTGAGTAAAAAATTTAGAGACTATAGAGATAAACCTGTAAAGGAAAAAGTACAAAATCCAAAATGAAGTAGTCAACTTAAAAAAGGGGATGTTGTAGAGTAGCTGAACACCCTCACAAGATGGACTGCCAATACCTCATGAATAGTGGACTAATCTGTTTTGATTGCATAAAAAAACAAAAGACATACAGCTCAAGAGGTAACAGGTCAGACACTCCAATCTCTGTCAGAAAGCAGTGTCCTGATTCAAACTTTGAGATGGGGAACATCTCCTGGGCCATCCAGTTAGTGCTTTTTAACACCACCGGCATTTGTCTTGCTGACTGTTCAACTTTACATTACTTTGTTTGAAGTTGTTTAGCAGAGTAGAAATATTGACGAACCAAGTGTGAGTAATTTTCCTTTTGTTTTTTGCTATATTAAGTAAAAATGTTATGATACATGAAGTTTTCATCTGAAAAGTAGTCATATGTATTTTGTGGGCCACTACTCAAGAAGAGTTTGCTTACTTTTATAAAAAGATGATGACTGCATCTCTTCCACAGCTGACTACGGTAGGTTGAGTTTCAACATTATTTAAATATCAAAAAGTATTAACCAGAGAAAGTTGGATATTGATATGATAAGCACTTCAATCAAAAACTAGTTTTCTAAATTGCACCAATTTTTGAGCATTTAGCTTAAAAGATTGTCGATGAAGCACTAGAAAATTCCTGTTTTTGATACATTTAGATATGGAATTGCATAAAAAAAAAAAATTTAAATCCAGGAAAGTTTGTCAACTTATTTTTATTCAAATAAAATGAATACAATCTATTAAATTTATAAAACCACCAGATAAGCTGAATTTTACCTCATTAATTGAGAAACGTTTGTAATAACATTGCAAGGTATTGTAAAGCTGTTATTTTTTTCTGTTATCAATGAAACAAAAACAAACAAGTATCGACTTTGCTAGGAACAAATTAAGGGGTGATGATTTTAATATAAACTACCTTTGTAATTTGAACCTTCCTTTAAAAATCTACTGGTTATTAATAGGGTGTCTTTTAAGTTTCTATTTTATATAATATTTGTAAGGCATACCGAGTAATTTTTAAAAGGCAGTAGACACCCTTTGAAAGTCTGGCAGGCTCATAGTCTTCATATATTTCATTGCTATTTCATGACTGGAAAGAATAACATCCTGATCATAGGATGTGGAGGCAATAGGAGATAAATAAATTTGTTTTTGTCTTTCTCCTTCCACTGCAGTCTTTTTAGTTGTAGTTTCAAAATCAATCTACCCTAGTCTATATATAGGTGTGTGTGTGTGTGTGTATATATATAAATATATATATATATATATATATATATATATATATATATATAAAGAAATATAGTCTTAAGATGTGCTATATTTATGGAATAAAGTGCTCAATATCAGAGATGGGGTGTGTAAATATAAAAGTGAACATAGAAGTCAACACTTAGAGGTGACAGTCTGTTTCATGTTACATGCATTCGTCAGGCCTGACAATTGCATCCTTCTATGTTCACTTATATATAAATTTCATGTTTTCGTATTCAAGTGGCAAATTTCTGACCGAAGTTGACTTCTTTCAATTCTGTGTCTGATAGTTGCATGTGAGCATATATATGTATGTATATATGTATGTGTGTGTGTATATATATATATATGTGTGTGTGTGTATTTTCCTCGTAATATGTTATCATTTTAAGCCAACAATTGTAAAAATTATTTCATTTCTACGATGGGATTTCCAGTTGTTAACTATTAGCTTTATAAATATGTCAGTTGCTTTTCTCATATCATCTTTCAACACTGACGATGCCATGCACGGAGACTTAGCAAAGTATCTTCTCTACTTCTAGGCTCGGATTAAAATAAAGTGAAAATTATTTCATTTTTACTAGGCGTTATATGTTAACTGTTACTTCAATTAGAGCTTCATCTTCTTTCCCCGATCAGTTTCATCTTCTCTTTTTGGGAGACTTAGCAAAGGATCTCCTCCTCGGCTCTTAGGAAAATGCTTCTTTAGTTTTACCAGGCAAAAGTACTGGCAGGAGATAATCTTGCACCAAGTGGGGGCCAGCTATGGATTGATCAGTTACATAAGTCGAAGCTGTCATCTTAAAAAAAACTTAAAAATGAACAAATATTTTTCAAGATCCATATTTGAATTGTTTCAGAATAGGCAATGTTCTGATTTCAATCGCATACATTTCATAAGATATGACGTGACGATAAAGCCATCTTCTCTCAATGCAAAAATTTTCAACTCACTGCAGGGGGCTGCTGCTACGTCTTTAAAATAATAATTTTATGTATCCCTCAAAATACAGTCTGCTTACGTATATTATTCGCTGCCCCTATTAATATATCATGCCTTTCTTTTTCACAGATGTTTTCGCACACATACTGAAGTGAAAAGATACACCTCTGGACTTTGTGCGTCTGTATTTTCAAGGAAGTCAAAAATGGCCAATGGTATACCTACACACACTGGAGAGAAACCATATTCTTGTGAAGTTTGTGAATCTGCATTTGCACATAAATGGAATTTAGTGACACATATGCGTACACACACTGGGGAGAAACCATATTCTTGTGACATTTGTGGATCTGCATTTTCACAGAAGTCAAGTAAGGTCACACACATGCGTACACACACTGGAGAGAAGCCATATTCTTGTGAAGTCTGTGAATCGGCGTTTGCATATAAATCAGATTTAGTGAGACATATGTATACACACACTGGAGAGAAACCATATCCTTGTGAAGTTTGTGAATCTGCATTTACATGCAATTCTCATTTGGTAATACATATGCGTACACACACTAAAGAGAAACCATATTCTTGTGACATTTGTGGATCTGCGTTTTCACAGAAGTCAAATAAGGTCACACATATGCGTAAGCACACTGGAGAGAAACCATATTCTTGTGAAGTATGTGAATCTGCATTTACATACAAATCTAATTTAGTGACCCATATGCGTACACACACTGGAGAGAAACCATATTCTTGTGACATTTGTGGATCTGCATTTTCAAGTAAGCCACATATGGCCGAACATATGTGTAGACACACTGGAGAGAAACCATATTCTTGTGAAGTATGTGGATCTGCATTTACATGCAAAAATTATTTAGTGAGACATGTACGTACTCACACTGGAGAGAAACCTTATTCTTGTACAGTTTGTGGATCTGCATTTTCAACAAAGTCAAGAATGGACAGTCATATGCATAAACACACTGGAGAAAAACCATATGCTTGTGACATTTGTGGATCTGCATTTTCAAGTAAGTCAAGTAAGGTTCAACATATGAGTACACACACTGGAGAGAAACCATATTCTTGTGACATTTGTGGATCTGCATTTTCAAGGAAGGCACATAAGGTGGAACATATGCGTACACACACTGGAGAGAAACCATATTCTTGTGACATTTGTGGATCTTCATTTTCAGTGAAGTTAAAAATGGTTCGACATAGGTACACACACACTGGAGAGAAACCCTATTCTT
>OZ038479.1:2028382-2038382 GCA_964036315.1 Acanthosepion esculentum | reverse complement strand
TTGTATAACTTCACTGAAGAGAATCAACAATGACAACTACATCTAACAGCAAAGCCTCTGATCTTAATTTCTGGTGTTCCCAGCTCCACCCCAACCCAGGGTAGTAGCATCTGTTAGGATCCCAGCTATGGGCAAATAGTTAACTCCTAACTGGCATCAAAATGCTATGAAAGTGTAAAAATAGGTTTTAAGACCAGCAATACTTTTTTGAACAAAAATATTACCAGCAATAAAAATCTTGTCAGCATTAAATAACACATTGAGGTTGATAGGCTGTAAAACAAACCAATCAACAATGATTTTGCTTAGAGGAATGATCGCATAACATTTTTATAGAGAAACATTTATTCAATGCACATTACAACATGATCATATAAAGTAGTATACCCCCAACCGTCTAAAATAAAAACATTGTGGTGGTGCTGTAGTGAAAATGAAAATTAGAAGTAGTGAAGTCTACTGATATCAAAGAATTACTGAGAAGAAAATATTTATTTTTACAATATTACTGTTAAATTGCCTTTTATGAAAGAAAAAATAAGTATTTTTTCATTGGAAACACTGTACTGATTTTACTATGGATTTTTGCTTCTAACTGAAGTTGCTGGGAATGTCCCCAGGCAGAAACACATCCAAAATGATTTCAGTTTCACAGTATACTTTAAGAATATATATATTCTTTTTATAAGCACCAGTTTTCTTTGGTTTCACAAGTTGCTGGCTTTGGGCACAAATTTTATTCAAAATCGTAGTCTCTATGTAATTAAAAACTTGTTACAATTACTAATTGTCCTGATTTAAGAATCTCTCTGACATTAAAATTGTTTCCTGATAGTACGACCAGACACATTTCTAATGCAAGTCAGTAGCCGAACAGAATTATATGCAGTTGAGATATAACTTCAGATGTTGTCAAAAATCATCAAATTTAGTAAAAGAATGCTTCATTCTTGAAGCCGAATTTATTATTTTTTTCAAAAGATCCCATAAAGTAGCATAACCCAACCCTCTGAAATAAAACCATGGTGGTGCTGCTGTTGGTTGTGGATAGGTGACTGTCTTGACAGGCTCACAACCATGAACTGATTACTGGAAACCAAGATAGAGTTTATATGAATTCAGTATTTAATGATTTCATTCCATAAACTTCACTGAAGAGAATCAATGATGACTTTGCATTGAAAGATTCTGTAAGGTTTATATAGAGAAACATTCATTCAATGCACATTACAACATAATCATATTTGGGAAATTGAAACTGAAAATTAGGCTTGATGAAAGAAAAATATTAAAATTTAGCTTAATCTATTTAAAATGCATTACGCTGCAGTGAAAATGAGACTCCATAGATTTAAAACTGCTTTAGTGGAAATGAAAATTGGAAGTAAGAAACACTGTACTGATTTTCCTAAGGATTTTTGCTTATAACTGAAGTTGCTGTGATTGACCCAGTTAAAAAGTCATCCAAAATGATTTCAGTTTCACAATATACTTTAAGGATATATTTATTGTTCTTTTCAAGAGATGCCATAAAGTATCTTGCCCCCACCCCACCCAACCCTCTGAAATAAAAACATGGTGGTGGTGATGCTGATGGTTGTAGATAAGTGACTATATCAACATGCTCACAATCATTACCTGATGTAAACCAAATATGAGTTTACCTGAAATCAGTATTTAATGTTTTCATTCTATAAACTTCACTGAAGAGAATCAACAATGATTTTGCATTGAGGAAAGATCCTGTAAGGTTTATATAGAGAAACATTTATTCAAGGCACATTACAACATGATCATATTTGGGGAATTGAAAGATCCTGTAAGGTTTATATAGAGAAACATTTATTCAAGGCACATTACAACATGATCATATTTGGGGAATTGAAAGATCCTGTAAGGTTTATATAGAGAAACATTTATTCAAGGCACATTACAACATTATCATATTTGGGGAATTGAAAGATCCTGTAAGGTTTATATAGAGAAACATTTATTCAAGGCACATTACAACATGATCATATTTGGGGAATTGAAAGATCCTGTAAGGTTTATATAGAGAAACATTTATTCAAGGCACATTACAACATTATCATATTTGGGGAATTGAAAGATCCTGTAAGGTTTATATAGAGAAACATTTATTCAAGGCACATTACAACATGATCATATTTGGGGAATTGAAAGATCCTGTAAGGTTTATATAGAGAAACATTTATTCAAGGCACATTATAACATGATCATATATGGAGAATTTAAACTGAATATTAGGCTTAAAGAAAGGAAAAAAATCAAATTTAGCTTTGTTCATTTAAAATGCATTTTACTGAAGTGAAAATGAATCTGGAGAAATATAAAATTGCTTCAGTGGAAATGAAAATTAGAAGCAATGAAGTCGACTGATATCAAACACAAAACTGAAAGGCAAATAAAGGGTGCGGCTGGTATTTGAGGACATAGAGATTTAAGATTAATACTGCTTCCTACTAACTTCAAATGCTTTTATATCTCTGAAATCAAGACTGGCAAACCCTATGATGACAAATGAAATGAAAAGGCATGCTGCGATTGTGGCATTAAAGGCTGATCATAGGTTTATATAGAGAAACATTTATTCAAGGCACATTACATGATCACACTTGGGGAATTCAAAATGAAAATTAGGTTTGGAGAATGAATAACATTTCAAATTTAGTTTAGTCAGTTTACTGCAATGAAAATGAGGCTACAGAGACTTAAAAATGAAAAAAATAAAATCAAAATTACGTGCCTGAAAGAATAAAAAAAAACATTCAGACAATTAAAATAGAAATTACATGCCTGAAAAAGGTTAAATGAAATGTTTTGCTTTTTTTCAGCAATGTTTTTTTGGAAAATGTTCAGCTATGATATTATTTATTTAGAAAAGCTGGCAATTGTTTCTAAAACAAATATACCCCAATTTAATAAAAAAAAGAATTCATTATTTAATAAAGATTTATTTCTACAAAGAAACGATACTTTTAATTGGAAAAAATACTAATTAAATGAAAACTATTCATTTTGAGAAATAAAAGTGCGCATTTTAGAATAACTTTCATGAACATAGTGTAGTAATCAAGACAAGTGAGAAGGTCAAAAAAGCAGTAAAAAGGCCGTTAGCTAAGTAAGCTTCCATGCATTATTACTCAAGGCAAACATTGCCAGTAATGGCAGCCAGAAAACGTGAAAGTGATCGAACTTGCATTGATGATAAATCCTGAATGGTAATCGAGTGCAAAATTTTATTGTAATTTTCTAAATAATTACATCATAATGGAACATTTTCAAAATATTAGCTTACATAGAAATTAACAGTTTATCTGTTTCCCTACCATAAGGAAAACCAAATCAGATGAAACTGGTATGTTTTCTTTGTAGAGGAAAAGACTTTAAAATTAAAATTTTTGAAAATCTGCGATAAAATTTTATTTTTTATTAAATCTGAAAATTATTTAAAATTCAGAAAAATTGATTTTTATTCAATTTTCAAAAAATATTCATTTATTTTTAATTTCTAATCTTTCTTTTTAAATTTTTGGTAAATTTGCAGTTTAAATCCTACACACCAATTGTATCTAAAATTTTCATTTCACTGTAAATTTACATAGTTCGAAAATAACAGTAAAAGTTTGCAGAAATGGGCCATTTAAGAGTTAGTGACCAAAAAGTTTGGACTCTTTCATGTTGGGTCTGTCCGCCATTACTTGTCTGGTTTACATACGTTTGCCTCAAGAAGTAATGTGTGGAAATTTATTTAGTTAACGACCTTTTTACTGCTTTTCGTGTCTTCTTACTCCTTTTGATTATTGCGCAGTTTTCAAGACAAGCTTCTGCGCCACATAACTACTGTAGGCAAACATATGTAAACAAAGCGAGTAATAATAGCTGTTCTGTCGACAACGCGAAAGAAGTCAAATTTACATTGTCCATAACTCCTAAACGGTAACAAAATATGAATTTTTAATGTAATTTTCGAAATAATCAGGCAATTGTTCATAAATCGTAAACTGTAATTGAGCGCAAAATTTTATTGTCATTTTCGAAATAATTACACCATAATGGAACGTTTTCAAAATATTAGCTTACATTACTTGTGTTGTTTACATATGTTTGCCTCAAGTAGCAATGTGTGGAAATTTATTTAACAGCATTTTACTGCTTTTTGTGTTTTTGATTACTGCACAATTTTCAAGACAAGTTAGCCTTCTGTGCCATGTCACTACTCGAGGCAAACATATGTAAACAAAGCCAGTAATAATAGCTGTTCTGTCAACACAACACGAAAGAAGTCGAATTACATTGTACATAACTCCTAAACTCTAACAGAGCATGAATTTTTAATGTCATTTTTGAAATAGTCAGGCAATATCACACTATAATGAAACATTTCAAACCAAGAGTTTATGTTAGGTAACTCCACTAATTCAGTGTCCTGGGTATGATGATAAACTACGTCCAACAGCAAGGCCTCTGATCAGGTGGTTTTGAGGAACGTCGAACCACCTCTTAATTCCTAGTGTCCCAGGTCCACCCTGACCCAGGGTGGTAGCACCTGTTAGGGACCCAGCTATGGGCAAATAGTTAACCAAACTTGTGTAAAAATAGGTTTTAATACCAGAAATGCTTTGTAATAAAAAAATTATTACCAGCAATAATTTTTGAAGGAAAAATTATTATCAGCAATACTTTAAAAAATATACCAGTAATACAAACAGCTATACATTCTTTGAAAAAAATATGACCAACTACAGATTTCTTCAAGGAAAAATATTCCCAGAAATAGAGTTTTGAACAAAAACATATTACCAGCAATAAAAATTTTGTTGGCATTAAATAACCGATTGAGATTGATATGCTATAAACCAAACCAAACCAAATCCACTAATTCAGTAAATTTTGCATACCTAAAGTTTAAAATGAATTTCTAAAAATGAAAAACCATTCATGAAGATTTATTTTTAGGTTTAATTGAAATCTAAGTGATTAAATTTACTATTTCCAGTAAGTAAAATATTCTGGTGTATTTCAAATAAAAATTATATAGATTGGAATATTAATTATTTGCGCGATTTAAATTAAGTAAGGGAGTAACAGATGTGAAAAATATTTTACCATGACTTTCTAAAATAATTTCATACATTTTAGAAAAACTGACTCATTTAAAGTATGAACTGCACTTAGGTATATACATAAAATAAACGCATACATGTTTACATATGCAAAATATATATTAACCCAATTATACCAATAACAAATATAGACTTACCTGAATACGTAATATATATATATATGTGTGTGTATATATATATATATATATATATATATATATATATATATATATATATATATATATATATATATAGCATAATGAGAAGCCACGTATACTTTCTTGATATGTATATAATATGGAGAAAACAACTGAAAAGATAAATACTGGATTTTAAAATTAGACACATATAAACTAGGGTTAAACAAAGACTTGGGAATTTTAAATCTATAAATATTTCAATAGTTGAAAAAAAATTTTTTTTAGATATAGTTAAAAAAAACCTTTTTAATCAACATCTAAAATATTATCGTTAGATTTACGTTAGAAATATTCAAACACACTTGAATTCCACATCATGTGACATCCACGTCTCGCGAAAGACGCTACTTGAAAACAAACTTCTGAATACAGTTATTTAATTTATTTTTGACAAAAGATTGGGGCAGATCTGGAATATCAAATATATATATATAAAAAAATATAAATAAATACTTTCACAAAAAAAAAATTCAATTTTTTTAAATTTGCAACTTTTCAGTTGTTTTCTCCATATTTATATATATATATATATATATATATATATATATATATATATATAACATAGGTAAAATAATTTCTAAATTGAGGTTAAACAAGCTGGGGAGAGGGAAATTCTATGAAAGACCATACATGATAAAATGACCACATGAATTAGTACTTAGTTATTATATTAGATATCCAAGTTTTTATAAGTGAGGCTCTTCAAGGTAGATACTATTTACAAGTTAAAATGAGTGTTATGTTTACATTTGAAGATAAGCCTACTGCGATGGTTTAGTAACTCATCTGGGTTATATTAAATTATTATAATTTTTCCTTTCATACAAAGATCACATCTGGCTCTGAAGTTGTTTAGAGTTTTTGCTTTGAAATGATTTTCCTATCCAGTTGTCGAGTGAAGCCATTATCAATGAGATCTCAATAATATTTAGGTAGGTTTGTTTGTTGTTTTAAAGCCTTGTTGTTAAAGGAATGCTGGTGGTTATAAGGATGTTGTTTCCAACATCCCACTGAGATTACAATATAAACATTTTTCTGGTTTATATTTTGCTTTAGTAAGATAGTAGTGTAGCGGTATTGTCAGCGTAAATCAACCCGCATATTTTTTACTTTACGAATGTTCATGCAAACAAAAAGCAAACAAGAGAAAAAACAAGAAAATAACATTTCATAATAGGTACAAAATTTATATAATGTCAACAGAATTTTTACATGAATTACAGGAGTTGCTTCCCTTTAACTGGTTAAAGATTTTTACTACTGGAGAAATTTTTTTACCTGAGCTCACAAAAAGTTGAATTAACTTTTTGCTCAAAATATTCAGTGGAAGAATGATTAAAAAGTCCTGTAAAGCTGAAAATATGTTGAATAAACTTTTAGCTTTAAAGAAGTCGGAGAAGTGAATGTTCCGTGAATGCTCAATTTGTTTTCGTTGCTCGTAGTAATTGAATGTATTGTTCGTAAATGTTTGTAATTTCGTTTCGTAAGATTCAATAGCGTGATTGAATTATTTTTTGTAAGTGGCAAAAGAAGTTGTTGAGTGAGTTGAAAATTTAGCTTGAATTACAGTGAAGTTATTACATGTTAAAGAATTTGAGATTCTAACTTTGTACTTCGCTGCAGTAAAGTTATAAGCGTCGTGAACTAGTTTAGCAAATGCTAGTCGTCGTAAATTCTCACTGGTTGGGTTCGCTCGTACATTCAATTTATATGTTTGGTTATCATGTGATTGGCTCCAAGGAGCATTGTTTTTTCGTCAGGTCAAAAACTAGGTCGATGCCACTCGGACGTAGTGGTGAGCAGGTAAATTGTTTTTTTAATATTTGTTAACCACTCAGGGAGCGCTTTACAAAACTCAGTCTGGAGCCTGATATGTTTTGTTTCGCTCATTGAGAACAAATGTACGTGAAGATAAGCGAGATAATTTTAATGTTTATTGTCCAATGAGAAGCTAAGGTTTTCAGAAAAAAATGTATGAAGCTGTGATCCACTTTTTTGCACGAAAATCGACATTGAAGAAAAAGTAGTTGAGGCATTCTAAAGTAGCTTCATATAGCACATTTTCCAATATGCATATTCCTCCAACAGGACATTCAGTTTTAACCCTGCAATTACGAGTATTGTTATTATATATATAGAGAGAGAGAGAGAGAAGGCACGGTGGAGTAATGGTGGCTTGGACTGAGGAATCGGAGAGCTGAGTTCGAATGCCATTCGAATCCATTATATTCATTTATGTGCTAATAACCTTGGAAGAGGTGCAAATCCTCTTCTTCTCCCTCCAGCTATGGGTAAATAGGAGTTTCTAGAGCCTTGGATGGCAACTGGTCCAGGAAAAGGACAACTCTGAATTCAAAACCTGTGGAGGATTTGGGGACCTTGTGGCACGTAGTGCACCAAGACACTCTATTCAGCCCTTCAAAAAGTGTGGATGGTTCTGCACAAAACCTTTACCACTATAATCAAATCTCATTTGCTGGTGTCAGGCTGGCAGTTTCCTACAAACTAATCTGATTGAGCCTCATACTTCGAATTTGACGGGAGAGATGAGTATATATATATATATATCTCTGGTGGATGGAATTTAATTTCTAGAAATTTCATGAAATTAATTGGGTGTATGGTGTAACATATAAAAAATATTTTTAATAAGATTTTCTGAATAAATTTAAAAAATACATACATTCATTTCTGAATAAGTCTTGCAAATTTCATTAAAATCTGACAATTGTTTGATTTTTGCAAGACTCAAATAAAAATAAATACTAGTTTTAAAGAAGTCAATTCTGAGGTCCCAACCCCCACCCCTGAAAATATATGTATCCATGGATTCAAGAAATACTGGGCAAATTTTTATGAAATTTAGACCACAGATTTCTGGCCTGAGAGTGGATGTAGTATGCTATATATAAGACTGTCTTTTGTCAGCTTCTTGTTGATTTTCAGACTGTCTAAAACTCAAGCAAAAACTTACAGATGTACATTATATGCTCAATAGCCTGCAGAAGCTCGGCAATCTGAAACTCTAGAAGTAAGGAAGAGGAGACTCAGAATGAATACTCGACAGAATGCAGCAACTAGGCAACTTGATATATTATACTCAAAATAAACATTACTATAATGGTATACTTTTTTATTATTGACATTTGTTGTAATGTTTCAATAAATGATATATAAATTGATATGCATATGTTTATAGTTTTCCTCAATCTTTTATTTAGTTTTATATGTGATGATTGCTTCATTTCCAGATCAAAAATATAGAAATCACAGACCAGAAGTTTCTATGCAGCCATGATGATATTGGCCTGGATGAAGCAACTCTTTGTTCTACATGAAAACTGGCATTCCATTCTATTGTCAGTACTCAATAACCAAACAGTTATAAAAATTATTTCATTTTTCCTACAAGATTTATATACCATTTGTTAACTATTGGCTTAATAAATAATGCAGTTGCCGTTCCCATATCATCTTCAACGTTTGGGTATGAGCCTTTTCTGACACTCCCATGCAGCTGGACTTAGCAAAGTATCTTCTCTTCTAGGTTCTGATTAAAATAAAACACATAGTAAAAATTATTTCATTTTATACTTGGTGTTTTATTTCAATTGTCAACTATTACTTTCATAAAAGCTTCAGCAGCTTTCCCAGTATTTGTGCCATTGCTGACATTCCGTTCTTGGGAGACTTAGCAAAGGATCTTCTCTTAGGCTCTGAGGAAAATGATGCTTTGGTTATATTTATATTTAGTTGCATTCCCAGATCGATTTTCATCTCTTGTGTTCGTGCCATTGCTGACATTCCCTTCTTGGGAGACTTAGCAAAGGATCTTCTCTTAGGCTCTGAGGAAAATGATGCTTTGGTTATATTTATATTTAGTTGCATTCCCAGATCAATTTTCATCTCTTGTGTTCGTGCCATTGCTGACATTCCCTTCTTGGGAGACTTAGCAAAGGATCTTCTCTTAGGCTCTGAGGAAAATGATGCTTTGGTTATATTTATATTTAGTTGCATTCCCAGATCAATTTTCATCTCTTGTGTTCGTGCCATTGCTGACATTCCCTTCTTGGGAGACTTAGCAAAGGATCTTCTCTTAGGCTCTGAGGAAAATGATGCTTTGGTTATATTTATATTTAGTTGCATTCCCAGATCAATTTTCATCTCTTGTGTTCGTGCCATTGCTGACATTCCCTTCTTGGGAGACTTAGCAAAGGATCTTCTCTTAGGCTCTGAGGAAAATGATGCTTTGGTTATATTTATATTTAGTTGCATTCCCAGATCAATTTTCATCTCTTGTGTTTGTGCCATTGCTGACATTCCCTTCTTGGGAGACTTAGCAAAGGATCTTCTCTTAGGCTCTGAGGAAAATGATGCTTTGGTTATATTTATATTTAGTTCCATTCCCAGATCAATTTTCATCTCTTGTGTTTGTGCCATTGCTGAAATTCCCTTCTTGGGAGACTTAGCAAAGGATCTTCTCTTAGGCTCTGAGGAAAATGATGCTTTGGTTATATTTATATTTAGTTGCATTCCCAGATCAATTTTCATCTCTTGTGTTCGTGCCATTGCTGACATTCCCTTCTTGGGAGACTTAGCAAAGGATCTTCTCTTAGGCTCTGAGGAAAATTATGCTTTGGTTATATTTATATTTAGTTGCATTCCCAGATCAAT
>OZ038479.1:1965882-2010882 GCA_964036315.1 Acanthosepion esculentum | reverse complement strand
ACACACTGGAGAGAAACCATATTCTTGTCACATTTGTGGATCTGCATTTTCAAACACGTCAAATAAGGTCAGACATATGCGTACACACACTGGAGAGAAACCATATTCTTGTGAAGTATGTGGCTCTTCATTTGCAAATAATTCTCAGTTAGTGACACATATGCGTACACACACTGGAGAGAAACCGTATTCTTGTGACATTTGTGGATCTGCATTTTCATGTAAGCGACATATGGTCGAACATAGGCGTAGACACACTGGAGAGAAACCATTTTCTTGTACACTTTGTGGATCTGCCTTTTCAACGAAGTCACTAATGTACTATCATATGAATAAACACACTGGGGAGAAACCATATCCTTGTGAAATTTGCGGGTCAGCATTTTCACAGAAGTCAAGTTTAGTGTCACATATACGTACACACACTGGAGAGAAACCATATGCTTGTGACATTTGTGGATCTACTTTTGCCATTATGTCAAGTAAGATTAAACATATGTATACACACACTGGAGAGAAACCATATCCTTGTGAAGTATGTGGATCTGCATATGTGTACAAGTCTGAGTTAGTGAGACATGTGCGTACACACACCGGAGACAAACCATATTCTTGTGAAGTATGTGGATCTGCATTTGTGTACAAGTCTTATTTAGAGAGACATATGAATACACACCGTGAAGAGAGACTATATTCCTGTGAAGTATGTGAATCTGGATTTACCCGAAATTCTGATTTAGTGCGACATATGCGTACACACACTGAACAGAAACCATAATCTTGTGACATTTGTGGATCGGCATTTTCACAGACGTCAAATATGGTCAGCCATATGTGTACACACACTGGGGAGAAACCATATTCTTGTGAAGTTTGTGGATCTGTATTTGCAGATAAGTCAGTTAAGTTGAAACATGTGTACACACACTGAAGAGAAACAATATTTTGTGGACTAAACTATAAATCATTTGCAACGTAGCATTATATTAGTATGGTAAAGTGAAATCTATTCTCCATTTGAATACATTTATTTATTCAGCAACATTTGTGGCCCTGTGCTCACAGATCATTGTGTTGGTTAGATCCAGTAACTGGAGCTTTGAAATAAAAGGAAATAAATGAGACATCCAGAAGAGGCATGGCACATGGAACTAGAACAGTCTACCTTGCTGGAAGAAATAAAGGTTTCGGTTTGAAATTCCAATCCCCTGAAGAAAGCCAGAGCATACAATGGTTGAAACATTGTGAATGTGGCAATGAAGATGAGGATAACAATCTGAATAATGTAAATAATGCAAACGGGATTGTCTTAAAAATTGGTTTTATTACCTCATGCTGCTAGATTCACATATACATCACAATAAATAAAGAAACATTATAAAATATTCATTAATCCATCAATCACTGAGTGGATGGATGAAAACCTGACAAAAGTTTAGTTAGATTGAGTGTGGATGAGAAGAATTGAAGCCTTGCTTAACCCAGAAAATCAAACAACATAGAAGAGTAGTATAAAACAGCTATAAAAATGGCCTGTCTTTATTTTCGTCTCTCTCTTTTTCAAACAGCACCCTGTAGCAATGACAACCATGGGGACTTCTTCCCAAGCATGAGGATATATTTCCCCGTAGTGATTGTTCACACGCTAGTGTGTGTATATCACCCAAAGAATTTCTCTATATAAAAACAAAAAATAGAAAATATAGGTTCCAAGTACTCACTGCCGAATGAAAATTAAAAAATCTAAAGTAAAATCAAAACTTACAATCCTGAAAGGATAAAAAGATGAAGTTCAAAACTAATATATATATATATATATATATATATATATATTAATTTCGATAAATTAACCATTAGAAAAAAATGAATGATCCTGATAAATTAACCATAAAAAACAAAATAATCAATCCAATAAATGAAGTAATAAACAAATTAAAAACTGCCCCCACAAAAATAATAGAATAAACTACACCAATTAACCACAAAATTGAATGAATAGCTTTATTTTCCCAAACCAAAACGAAACTATTAAATAAGCGATATGAACAAATTTTTATTACTTTAATAAAACACTGGTTAAATAGAAATAAATATATAACATTAGAAATATAAATAAAAAATAAAAGCAAAATAATTTAACGGAAATAAATAAACGACTTCCAACAAAATAACCACCAAAATAGACTACCCACAATGCTTCACTGACCTGTATAAATAGCTGAGAAAAAAACCATTGCGTTTAGCATAAAACTGCCTGTCGCCTCTTATATGTATATTTACACACGCTCTCTCTGATATTGAGGACTTTATCCCATAAATGTCGCCCACCTTAAGAGCATATTTCTTCCTATGTATATAATATAATTATTATGAAAACAGAGACTTTACAAGATCATGCTAATATTTTATTTCATTAAAACTGATACTACAGCTTTAACTCATCAGACTTTATGTTAATTCAAAATGGAAGCAAGAAAAAGAGAAGGGAGATAGAGGGAGGGAAAAGAGGAGAAGAAGAGGGATAGAGGGAGGGAAAAGAGGAGAAGAAGAGGGATAGAGGGAGGGAAAAGAGGAGAAGAAGAGGGATAGAGGGAGGGAAAAGAGGAGAAGAAGAGGGATAGAGGGAGGGAAAAGAGGAGAAGAAGAGGGATAGAGGGAGGGAAAAGAGGAGAAGAAGAGGGATATGCATTGAAGGCTGGGAAGGGAAAGCAAAGAGAGGGAGAAAGAAATATAAATCTGTTGAAGGAGATATGTGCAAAGTAGTAGGGACCAGACATGTTGACTTTTTTCATACTGGATGTGCACAGTGAAGTAGAGGGTGTGTCATTAAAAGGGAACAGAGAAAAGAGAGAAAAAGAAGGAAAGGAAAAGAGAACTTAAAGATATGGCTTGAAACCTGCAATTGTCTTTGTATAAAATGGAATAAATTATCTGTCTAATGCATGTCATCATTCACACCATTACACCTTTTGTATTTTTAAAATATAATTCTATAACATTTGAGAAAAATGTTTTTTTCAAAATATTGTTTTCGAAAATATCTTTCTTTATAGGTTATAATAAATAAAAAGTTTATTATTGAAAGTGAATAAATGTAAGGATAAAAATACACACTGATAATGATAATAATAGTTGATTATCAGGGTAAAGTAAACAAAACTATCTAAGTTATGAAGAAATATATGCAATTATATATCTACATAAACCAAACCATCAACATACATCTATAGACATATAAACACAGACATAAAAATACCATATATATATATATATATATATATATATATATATATATATATATATATATATGTCTTCAATTTCTAAACGTAAGTACAACACTAATAACACCTACAACAAAATAGAATACATCTAATTATGCAAACAACATAAAAATCCATATATACATCATAAGCATATATCCCCATACATGTACAAGCATATACACACACCAATCTATACATATATATATATATATATATATATATATAAACAGACAAATTCACCTAAATAAATATTATAAACCCATATATGCATGTGTACACACATACATATATATACATAAACCACATAGGAACATATAAACATGCACATGTAATATCTACATATATGCACACATGCATATACACAAAATATACATATGTATTCACATACACAACCCACACTTACACATGTAAGTAAATATACAAATGGCTTGGTCAACTTGTTCTATGGTTTTCAGGCGCTTTCCAAAGGTGCCACATGCTGGAATCGACTACTCCAGTCTGGTAACATCAGGAAGTCTTCTTCCTGACAAATCAACTCTGGTGAGATTTGAACCCTGCTCTCATGGTCAGAATGCGAATGTTAAAACTACTTGGCTACTTAATATTACTTAAATAATAATATATAAACAATATATCCAAATATCTCCAACCATGCAAATTTAAAACGTCTAGAAGAGTGCACTTCATCCATTGCACCTAGATATGTACATATATATATATATATATATATATATATATATATATATATATATATATATATATATATAACATAATTTGTAAATTGAGGTTAAACAAGCTGGAGGAAGAAATTCCATGGAAGATCATACATGATAAATCATACATGAAAACTGTGACCCCATGCACTTTGAAGGAATGCTGGTGATTATAAGAATGTTTCCAATATCCCACTTAGATTCCAATATAAACATTTTTCTGATTTATATTTTTCTTTAGGAAATAGTAGCCTCATATAGCACATTTTCAAACATGCATATTCTTCCAACAGGACATACAGTTTTTACCCTCCAATTACAAGTGGGATTATTAATTATGCACAATGTGTTTATATATTATTATTTTGATATGGTTGTGTGTGCACATATATAAATTTGGTGGACGGAATTTAATTTCTAGAAATTTCATGAAATGATTTAGGTGTAGGGGTAACATAAATATAAAAAGATTTTTAAAAAGATTTTCTAAATAACAAATTCAAAAAATAAGTTTATTAATTTGTTAAGAAGTCTTGAAAATTTCCTTAAAAGAGACGTACATTATATACTCAACACACTGCAGATGCAAGACAATCTGAAACTCTAGAAGTAAGGAAGAGGAGACTCAATGAATACTTGACAGAATGCAGCAACTAGGCAACTGGATATATTATACTCAAAATAAACATTACTATAATGGTATACTTTTTTATTATTGACATTTGTTGTAATACTTCAATAAATGATATATAAATTGAAAAACACCATCCCCCCCCCTTCGTTGCACCCAAATGTCACGGGAAATAGGAAGGTGTTTCTTTTTATTGTTATTTATATAAATAGATAATGAAACCATCGTGACTGATGTTTGTTTTATTTGTTCTTATAATTTCATTTCAACGTCGCTCTTCACAAAATGAGGAATGAAAATCAACTTTAAGTGACACACGACAAGAGAAACATTCAATGTCGTCGTCAAGCATTTGACAAAGAAACCATCACATCTTCTTTAAATACAGAAACCAGCAACATTTATTTAGGCATTGGATTATTATCTTGTAAGTTTCTAAAGATTTTATTTTACTAATTATTAAATTAAAAAAATTCAGTTTTGTTTTTCAATGATCACTTCATATTCGATGAAACTTTGAAATTTTGGTGTACCTTTGAGAAATAAAAATGGTTAAAAAAAAATAAAAATAGAGACGTCTTCTCTTCGATAAAAAAGACCGAAAAAACAAAACAAACAGCATTGCATGATGAAAAAAGAGCCCACAAACTTAATAAAAGAAAGTTATATTATCGTAATGTTTGTTATTCGATTTTAATGAATGAAAAATCTTTTTTAAGCTTTCATTTTAGTCTTAAATTGAAAGGTAACTCTGAGATTCACCATGAAAAGGTAAGTTAGACGTATTGACTTCTTAAAAGCCCCAGAAAAAAGGCATTTAAAATAATTGAAAAATGCTTTCTTCGAATTTAAATTTCGGTTTTATTTGAAATATAAAAACCTTAAGCTAATGCGAATTAAAAGAAAAATTAACTTTCTTTTATAAATAAGCTTTTTAAAAACATTGACACCTTTTTTTCTCGTGATTTAAAATACTGTTAGTCGCGCAAAAAAACAGCATAGCATGATGAAAAAAGGCCCCAAACTCAATAAAAACAAAGTTTTGTCATTAAAATGTTTATGTTATTATTAAGAAGAAAGACCAAAGTATTTATTATTATTTTTTGAAATTTCTTAATCCTTTCTAGCATGTTCTAAATTTCGGTTAAAAATCTGGTTTTGTTTACGTCAGTGGCGGACTTTAGAGAAAGGTTAGTTTTTTTTAGTTTTTTCCGGTGGAACACATTAATTTGGAAATTCTTGCAAAAATCAAATAATCATCGGATTTTGAAATTTTCGTTACATATTCAGAAATAAATGAGATCATTTTTTTTTTTTTTTTTTTAGAAAATCTTGGTAAAAAAAATTTTTTTTTTTTTTTTGCATATGTTACCACCCACTTAATTTCATGAAATTGCGAGAAATTAAATTTTGGAGGCAGGGATTTTTTTTTTTTTTTTAGTTAAAAGCAGTACTCTTTGAAGAAAGTAAATCATCATTTTTTTTTTTTTTTGTGTAACAGTTCACCCTTTCACCAAAAATCTGCCCTGAATTGTAAAATAAAAAATGCAATAAAACTATTTTTAAAATTAATCAAAGAAAATTTTGTTATTAAATTTTATTTTTTTCATTAAGTATCTTCAAACAGAACGAAAATTCAATAAAATCTTAGATAATGGCTAAAAATATTATATTAATTTGTAAAAATTATTAGGTAGTTAAAAATTTTTTAAAAATGCATGCACTTAGATTTTGTAAAATTATGTCAATTCTGGTCATCCATCCTAGCTGTCATTACCTTATAATTTATCAGATAATGCCAATGAAGACATAAGAAAAAGAGGACCCGTTGTTAAATGCTTATTATTTATACTGTAAGTAAGTAATATTTGTTTCAAATCAGATTAATTTAACTTTAAATTTGCTAATTTTGCTCAAATGACATGTCCCAAATATATATTTTGTTTTTGGAAGGTTTTTCAAATCGATAATTTTGTTTACAATATTCTTAAAATTAAGAAAATGGCCGCTTTTGAGAAAATTTTCTTAAATCGGCCAAAAAATTGAGATTCTGATCTATATAATTTTTATGTAAAATACACCAAAATATTTTACTTAATGGAAATAGTAAATTTAATCATTTAGCTTTCAATTCAAGCTAAAATGAAATCTTCAATCATGCTTTTTCATTTTTTTCAAATTAATTTTAAACCTTAGATACTGAAAATTTAGTGGAGGAACCTAAAAATAGTGTCCATTATAATAAAACTAAGACATTTTTTAAACAATAAAATCTTTTTTACATTAAATTATAAGTTCTAAAAGTTTCATTATCTTTTTTAATATTTCTGTTCTTTTCCTTTCTGGCATTAACACTGAAAAGTCAATGAAATTTTGTTTTTCAAAATAATCTGAAAACATTATTGAAAATTTTTACATTTTAGTCTGAAGTGTGTTTTGATATAATTTTTTGTGAGTTGGATTTTTATAATACGAAGATAATCAATAATTAAGTTTTTCACATTTTATGCTAATAGTCGTACATCGCCCGGTAATATGAATATTGTAATGTTTATCCAAACACATTAGTTTACAGGAGGAAGTCTTTCAGATATAATTGTTAATATTTCATATTACCTGTAAATATGTTTGTCATTTCTTAATACAGAATTTTTTTTAAATTTAAATCTCTATAATTATTCTAATGAAGTTTTAAGTAATAATTTTTTATTAACGAAAGAAATAGAGCCCATTATTTTATTCATAAAATGAAAATATTTTCTTATTATATATATCTCAGTTTTATAATAAAACTAAAACACGATTTACATTATTCGGTGGTTGGAATGTCGAATTAAACCCTTTATTTCGCTCGCTAGGGTAGACTGTTCTAGTTCCACGTGCCATGTTTAATGAATGTCAGTTATCAGTTATCTCCTGTTAATTCCCCTCTCCAAGTTCTCCACTGCCTTAACCGGGTATTGAACTCACACTCTTTGGGTCCTATCACTGGATCTAACTAACAACTTTATCCACTGTGTCCTGATGAATGAAATGGTTTGTTTTATTGGTGAGAGATCCTTATTTGAATTGTTCCTGAATTGACAATGTTCTGATTTTATGCCGTTGCTTACTCTCCCATGTATGGAGATTTATCAAAGGATCTTCTCCTTTTCTAGGCACTGATGAATGAAATGATTTGTTTTTATTGGCCAGAGATCCTTATTTGAAATGTTCCTGTATTGACAATGTTCTGATTTTAATTGTATACATTTCATATGATATGATGTGATTGTGAAGCAATCTTGTTTCATTGCAAAATGTTTGATCTACACTGCTGTTGCTGTAATATTGAAATAATAAATCCATGTATCTATCATAATATAGACTGCTTTCATATATTATTCACTGCTGCTATTAATATATCATGCCTTCTTTCTTTACAGATGTTTTGACTGAACAAATCTGCATTGATTATTATTGAGAATTTCATTAGAAGAAAAGACATTTCATTTTGCACGAAAACACTGACAAATATATGCTGCATGGTTCATGTGAACGTCATGGATCTACATTGTGAAAAGCATGAAAATGAACTTTACTGGCAAGAAATAATGTACTTTGAAAAGTGTGGTGTATCTTTTTAGAATAAACAGGAAAGACAGGACATATTCATGTGACATCTGCTAAACTGTTGTGAAGTTGGACATAATAGGCAAGATGGAAACACATGTCACAAAGAAACCATATTCCTGTGAAGTTTGTGGATTTGCATTCTCAGAGAAATCGCCTTTAGCAAGACATATGTGTACACAAACCGGAGAGGAGCCACATTCTTGTGAAGTTTGTGGATTTCCATTTTCATGCAAGTCAGGTTTGGTCAAACATGTGCATACCCACACTAGTGAGAAACCATATTCTTGTGAAATTTGTGGATTTGCATTCTCAGCGAAATCAGATTTAGTGAGACATATGCGGACACACACTGGGGAGAAACCATATTCTTGTATAGTTTGTGGATCTGCATTTTCACGCAAGTCAGATTTAGTCAATCACATGCGTACACACACTGGAGAGAAACCATATTCTTGTAATATTTGTGGATCTGCATTTTCACAGAAGTCACATTTAGTGCCACATATGCGTACACACACAGGTGAGAAACCATATTCTTGTGAAGTTTGTGCATCTGCATTTTCAATGAAGTCAAATTTGGGGACACATATGCTTACACACAGTGGAGAGAAACCATATTCCTGTGAGGATTGTGGATCTTCATTTTCACAGAAGTCTACTTTAGTGAGACATATGCGTACACACACTGGAGAGAAGCCACATTCTTGTGGGGTTTGTGGATTTGCATTTTCATGTAAGTCGGATTTGGTCAATCACATGCGTACACACACTGGAGAGAAACCATATTCTTGTGAAATTTGTGCATTTGCATTCTCAGTGAAATCGTCATTACTGAAACATATACGTACACACACTGGAGAGAAGCCACATTCTTGTGAAGTTTGTGGATCTGCATTCACTCACAAGTCACATATAGTCAATCACATGCATACACACACTGGAGAGAAACCATATTCTTGTGAAGTTTGTGGAACTTCATTTTCACAGAAGTGTAATTTATTGGCACATATGCGTACACACACTGGAGAGAAACCATATTCATGTGAAATTTGTGGATTTGCATTTTCAATGAAGTCAAATTTAGTGACACATATGCATAAACACAATGGGTAAAAACCTTATTATTGTGTAGTTTGTGAATCTGCATTCTCATGCAAGTCAAATATGGTCAAACATATGTGTACACACATAAACCATATTCTTGTGAAGTTTGTGGATTTGCATTCTTAGGGAAATCACTGTGAGACATATGCAGACACACACTGGGCAGAAATCATATTCTTGTATAGTATGATGTCTGCATTTTCATGCAAGTCAGATTTGGTCAATCACATGCATACACACACCGGAGAGAAAACCATATTGTTGTGAAATTTGTGGATCTATATTTTCATGGAAGGGATATTTGGTCAATCGTATGTATGCACTTGTGAAGTCTGTGGTTCTGCATTTTCACTGAAGTCGAATATTATTAATTTCTTTAAATTTGTGGATCTCCATTTTCATGGAAATGATGTTTGGTGAGCCATTTTTGTATACACACTGTTGAGAAAAAATATTCTCAGGTTATTTATTGATATGTATTTTTCAGAGAAATATTGTTGCATCATGTGTATACACAATAGACAGAAACCCTGTCATAGTCCACATTTAGTTTCTGAATCAGTAGAAAATTCTTTTGTCGTGCATTATGTAAAAACCTGTAGAAATGAAAAATGGTGGATATACCTTTTCTGAGAAGAAGTCATATTTTGTGTGAAATATGAATCCTATTGTAAAAGCTGTAATGCATTATTTTCAAATACTGCAAAATACAATAGACTTGCTGCAATACTGGTGTGTGCACATCCTGCATCAAAATTGCATAAAAATTTAACACATCATCTTCCCCATCTCAGAAATTTTTGTTCTCATGAAAAGCAATACATTACACAGATCTAATGTAGGAAATGACACTTGACTTTCCATGAAAACACAGACAAATATATGCTACATACTTCATGTGAAATCATGGATCTCCAAAGCATGACAATGAAATTACCTGGCAAGAAATAAAGTACTTTGAAATATGTGGTGTAGCATTCTACAAAAACACATTTAGTGTTATCTATGAATAAACAGGAAAGTTTGGCCATGTTCATGTGACATCTGCTAAACTATTGTGAAGTCAAACTTAATATGCCAGATGGAAACACATATTACCAAAGAACACTACAAAAAAATTGTTTCTCAGATTGTTTTAATAAAATAACCCATTCACTAAAATATTCATTCATTACTGAATGTATCTTGAAAATTTCTTTTATTTTAAAACCATATTGAGTTTTTTTTACTTTCTTTGTGGAAAAAGTATCCATTTTGGTTGTATCTATAAAGTATAAGGAAAAAATTTCCAAGTCCCTTAAAAATACAATATTTGCGCTCAAGATATGTTTCTAAGTTAGCAAGTTTAAGGATTAATTAACTGAATTTTGTAAATGTAATGATTACTTTTTCTCTGAAAACAATATAAATATCTAATGAGGTCAGGGAGCAGTTATAAATATTTCATTTAAGTCTTGTCTTCAGAATTGTATGAATATAATTAAAAAATATCAACCATTTTATTTTCTATATGTCTCTGTAAACTGCATTTTACCTTGTTGCCCTCTATCCCGAAAAAAGAATAGGGATTTTTTATATAACTGTACAAAAATTGGACAAAGAAAATTAAGTATACGCATGATATGAAAGAGAAGTGGAAGAGTCTTCTCCCACCTTTAACAAAAAAATAATTTCTCAGATTTTTTAACAAAATAACTCATTTATTGAATATGTCTTGAAAATTTGAATCAGATAATTCCAATTTTTGGCAAATACTTTAAAGCAGTATCGATTTTTTACTTTCTTTGTGGAAAAAGTATCCATTTCAATGGTGCCTATAAAATGTAAACAAAAAATTTCAAAATCCCTTAAAAATACAATATTTGTATAAGAAATATGTTACTAAGTAGATTTAAGGATTAACTATCTGAATTTTTTAACTTTCTCTCTAAAACAATATAAATAGCCAGTGAGGTCAGAGGTCATTAGGTATTAATAGTTTAAGAATCTATTTTTTATTCTATACGATTTAATGAAAATTAGTAGAATAAGTAATTTTATTTTTTTCATGGTAATTGTTCTGATGAACTTCCTCTATGGTATCTAGTCTTCATGAATTCAAGTGTAGTACTAGTCAGGAAGGTCTCACCATTTTACAGTTGAAATGGTTATGTAATCATAAGTTCTATGCTAACAGTTTTTTCTCACTCATTTCTTGCTTCCGGCTTCATGCTTTCCAGTTAACTTGGTAATTATGGAATCTAAAAGGGTTCTCTCAGACAAAAGACAGTAGTTTTGTTTTGGAGGTGTTAAAATTAACACGATACTATTTGTCACATTAATTTCGTTCTATTTAACAACAGACTGTAGGTCATTTTTTAGAACAGCTGCCAATTTGACCTTTTTGAACCGAAGGTCATTTTTTAGAACGGCTGTCAATTTGACCTTTTTGAACCGAAGGTAATTTTTTAGAACAGCTGCCAATTTGACCTTTTTGAACCGAGGGTCATTTTTTAGAACAGCTGCCAATTTGAGCTTTTTGAACTGAGGGTCATTTTTTAGAACAGCTGCCAATTTGACCTTTTTGAACCGAGGGTCATTTTTTAGAACAGCTGCCAATTTGAGCTTTTTGAACCGATCAGACTTACTATTAAGACAGGAGTAAATCAGTCTTTTTGTCCACCTTTCTCTAGCCTACAAATATGAAATTTGTATCTGGTACAACAGGCACATCAAGCAATTTAAAAAGTTCCATATTCACGCTCTCTCACTCTAAATTTGGGATCAAAATTGCAGGATGGCATTATTGACCTTGAAATTATGGACTATGCAAACTTTTCTAGATGATCAACTAAATCTTAAACCTTAATAAATTACAATTCAAAACCTTTATCAAATGAATTACAACCACTTTCAAAGATATTTATAAAGCAAGAATAAAAAATATTAATTAAAAATTAAGATGTGAAAAAGTAAGTGAGCCTTTACATTTACACTGCATTTTTGTTCGACGTTTGCTAGTGCAAATAAATTTTTGACCACATGTAAAAATCAAAATGACACGTTCATTTTTTTTGGTAAGTTGTGTATATACTGTAGTTAAGTAATATAATTTATTGTGTATGCAAAAGTGTGCAGTTAGAGACTAAATTTAAAAAATATATGCAAACATCAAAATAATTTGAGGCTTTAAGAAATCGCATAGTTAAAATTTATAATGATGGAGAAGGCTATAAAAATCTATTGGCTGTCCGTAAAAAATAATAAGAGCAAGTAGACATCTAGTTTGGTAAATCCTGCTGTGACCTTTGCAGTTTTCCAATACACATTGACCAATGTCGGTATCAATGTGTGTACATCTGCAGTGCATTGAAATGTGAACAATGACATTCGTCATTGCAGCATGCCTCAAAAAGTCAGTGCTTATATAATAGCACAAGCACGCTAGCCTTAACTAAGCCAAAGCTCATATCAATAAGCTAGAAACACATTCACACCCTTTGCTCTATATTTGAGATCAAGTTGCAGGATTACATTATCAACCTTGACATTGTGGACTCTGCAAACTTTTCTAGATTATCAACAAATCTTAATTAAACTATATATCCATTAAGAAAAACCTTTATTAAATGAATTACAACCACTTGCAAAGACATTTATGAAGCAGGAGTAAAAAATGTGCAAAAGTACGTGTACATTTACACTCTGTATTTTTGTTTGACATGTGTGCTAGTGCAAATAATTTTTTGTGCACATGTAAAAATGTTCCTTTTTTTTTTTAGAAAGCTGTGTAAATACTGTAGTTGAACAATATAACTCATTGTGTATGCAAAATTACTTTTCTGTCACAGATACAAGAAGGGAAATTACGTATGAGAAACTGAAACAGAGTTCCATCACCAGTTCAGTGACCCCCCAAAAAATAATCAGGGAGAGCAACAACAATTTCCCGGTCTGTGTGCACTTCAAACCAACCTGGTCATATCATCGGCAATGTCAGATGTATACTTTTGTTGTTTCTGTTCGACAGCCGGGAAGACAGACACAATCTCATATTTTTATTTTCTGTCACAGATGTGAGAAGGGGAATTATGTAGGAGAAACCAGAACAGAGTTCTGTCTCAGGGTCAATAACCACAAAAAATCAGGGACAACAACAGTAATTTCCTGGTCTATGTACACTTCAACCAATCTGGTCATGGTATCGACAATAATGGATATGTGCTTGTGAAATTTTGGTTTGACAGCCGGGAGGACAGACGCAGGTCAGATTTGAAGTCTATCCTAAAAGTAAATTTTTAAATTGAAAGACTAAACAGTGATTTAGGCTTAGTCAGAGAGTGTCGCAGTTAGCTCCCTTTCATTTCCTTAACCCTTCACCAGGGGTCTCTCGCTCCCGGGTGTATAAATACTGGTTGAACTTTAGCCTCTCTCTCTCTCTTTTCTCTGCTTATGCGCACGTGCAAGGAACTATGTCGATTTCGGCCGCGGGCCAAAACCTCGCACGTGGGGCGAGGTACAAAAAACTTTCTCTAAAAATTTCCAATATGTGAACTCTTATACACAACCAGCGTTTCCCATATTCTGGGAACACGCTAAAACAAAATTCACCCCGTACGGACATTCAACCATACTCAACACACACAACTTTCCATACAGACACCGTAACGTTTTATTCATGTCTTAAATGTATTGTAACTCGTGTTTTAATCTATTTGTAATTCACGTATTAATATATATTTGTTTTGTACATATATATGGGTCTTGTTTGTTTCTTTGGACTCCATTAAAGTCCAACATTTTTATGTAGCTGGACCGGCCAGCGGAAGCCATAACCTAGAGATAACTCATCTTCTCTTCTCACATACACACACCGCATGGTCCACACTACAAGAGGGAGAACTATAATGAACAACACCATTCCTTGGATGAGTAAGTCCCACACCCATTCTTTTCCCCACCTCCCTTCTGTATTTTATGTTCCACCGCTTATGCTTTCCATTTCTCACCTTCTTGATTGGAATCACCAATTTTATGCCATCATAGAATCTATTAATACTCCTTTACATGCAAGCTTATGTAACGAGAGGAGAAGGTTAGTGAAGATGCATATTGATTTTCAGTATTTACATTAGTCGGACTATTGTCCTCATCTTTGTCGCAACGTTTCGGCCATTGTACGCTCCGGCCTTCTTCAGGTGGTTGGAATTTCGAACTGAACCCTTTATTTCGATCACTGGGGTAGACTGTTCTAGTTCCACGTGCCATGTTTGATAGATGTCAGTTATCAGTTATCTCCTGCTAATTTTCCCTCTGAAAGTTCTCCACTGCCTTAACCGGGTATTGAACTCACACTCTTTGGGTCTGTCACTGGATCTAACCAACGCCTTTATCCACTGTGCCATGTGTCCTTGAGGACACATATTGATTTTGTACACATATTTATATCCACACATGAAGGACAGTACATATGTCTGTATGTGGGCTTATGTATATGTACATACATCTATGTATGTACAGGTTTTTTCCTCTCTGTTTTTTCATTATTTTATTAAAAGGTTTTTTTACAAAAGATTTCCAGTTTTTTATCAATATTTTTCTTCCTTCATATATTTATGTATCATTTTATTTTATTATTATATATTGCTTTTTTCCCCTATTATTCACTTTCTTTCACTTTCTTCCTTCTTATCACAACATATCAAAACCACAGTTCCCTAGTTTTCAACACTCGACCACATGATCTGTCAATTTTTGCTACAACTTGCTACACACATGACACTTTTCCCTGTCACCAACCTATAACTCTCTTAATCAAAGTTTACAATCTCACTCCCCACAGACAGTTTTACACTGATCTGAGTTAAATTTTATTTTTAAAAATGTTTCACATATTGAGTGATTAGACAAAGTTCTGGCTTTGCTCATAATACGATTTCCACTGGAAAATACCTTATCTACAGAAAAATCTATCGGTGACGAATTCCTATTTCTCTGTTTGTTCCTCAGATTGTTGATAAAGGACACAGTCATGTCCAAAACCTTGAAGTTAAATCTTATGTCTCCATGCTTCGTTTCTGTCAAATGGTTGATATTTAATAAATAATTATCGTACTATATTGCTATTTTTTTGTTTGTCTTTTTTTTAATTGACCAACCTATCTATTCTATATATATATATATATATATATATATATATATATATATATATATATATATATATATATACATACATACATTAACAGCAACACAAGATTGACAAAATAATTAAGCCAATTCATTACCTATATAAAAAGTTAGAAAATTACAAATAATCTTTAAATGTTTCTCAGAATTTATAACTATGTCAGTTTTATTCAGTATAAATCTTCATGAAAATGTTTTTACTTTTTGAAAAATAAATTTAATATTGGTTATGTAGTCTCAATGTGAATTGTATGAGGTAATATTTATCCTATCAAATTTTAAGATAATTTCAAAACTTTTGTTCTGCTGTTGGTCTGAAGAGCTTTCCTATTTGGTCATTTGGCTTCGTGAATGTAGGCACAGTACGAGATCTTATTTTACTCTTGACATTGCTAGATGCAGCCATAAGTTCTATGCTGAGAGTTTCTTCTCTCACATTTCTTGCCCATGAAAATCTCTTTCAGTTTCTTGTTTTCCTGTCAACAATGATGTTGCATTTAAATGCAACATCAATGATTATCTTCTCTCAAGAATTTCTCTCTCTCTCTCTGTCATATATGAGTGTGTGTGTGTGTGTGTGTGTGTGTGTGTGTGTGTGTGTGTGTGTGTGTGTGTGTGTGTGTGGCAACAATATCCCATGCAGAGAAGTATGGTAGAGAATTTATAAAGGAGATGTGAAAGCATAGCCAGTCAGAAAGGATTTGGTCTTTTGCCACAAAGTAGGAACAGCTGTCATAGGGAAACGTCTTTCCTTTATTGTATCTTAGATGTTTTGTAGAGAGAGAATTTATAAAGGAGATGAGAAAGCATAGCCAGTCAGAAAGGATTTGGTCTTTTGCCACAAAGTAGAAACTGCTGTCAAAGTGAAACGTCTTTCCTTTATTCTATCTTACCATGACATTCTTGCTAAGTTCTCTTGATTTGCAGCAGCAGCTGAGATACACATCTACCAAGATAGCTTCAGTTCATCAAAGAATTTCTCAATTCACTTGGTTTATTATTGACACTATTTACATTAGAACTATTGTCCTTATCTTTGTTGTTATCACATTTCGGCTGTTGTGCCCTCCAGTCTTCCTCAGGTGTTGATCTGTGTAGCCTGCAGGGAATTCTGAACTGAATCCTTCATTTAATCTACAGAGCTAGACTCTTCTCATTCCACTATCTGGTTCTTATTTTTAAACACGTGTTCAATTATTGTGTGTCCATTTCCACTGATTCCAAGTACACACACTGCAGGGCCCAAGGATTGAACTCATAATTTCTATGTCACTAAATTCATGAACCAATGCTTTAATGCACTAATATGTTGTAGGGAAATTTGACCCTTGAACCTAATCCGCTGATTAAGGTTGTTACCTCTGCTGCCTGAAAGTTTGACTGCTTCATTTGGTTTTCTGTAAAGAAAAGGGAAACAATTTTTTTCTAGTTCATTGCAGACATTAGGTTGAGTCATAAGTGATTTCCGTTTCAGGGAACCAATTGTAATGACCAATATATCATCCTAACTACTAATCACGTGTCAGTTAAGAATTTATTTGGACGACCCTAATATATGACAATGTTAAATACATGAATTGTGGTAATTTTAAAATTCCACTGATACCAGTGTTTCTTTGTTTTATAATGTTTGGGATTATGAAATTAAAATTTGAAATTCTTTGGAAAAAATCTAAATTAGATTCTGAAATGCATCATTTCTATATCCAAAAGCTTGGAAATGTAATTCTCAAATGTATTTTTCTAAATTATTGTTCAATACTCTTAAGTCAATTAAAGAACTTAAATGTAGTTCTAAGATTTTAAGTTTGGGAGAATAATCTGTAGGGTTTGTGAATTTGATGACTTAGTAATTCTGTGTTCAGTCCCTGGGCTGGATAGTGGAAACAGGGATCAATACCTAAATAAAAGTAAGATGAGACAGTGGGACAAGAACAATTTATGAGGATGATTTTGTTGAGATCAAAAGGGCATGTGGTAAAACGATGCGAGAAAAGAAGTGAAAACTTAGGGGCGTCAGAAGCAAAAAGGTAGAAAGGTGGAAGTAACACTTATATAGGGAAGTGCCAATGCATTATGGGTGAGTGGTGGTTGCATAAAAGCTGGAAAGAATGATGAGCTTTTTTCTTTGCAAACGGGTGTCACCGAGTGAATGGGCAGGAAAGTAAAGGATGAAGTGGAAAGAAAGAAAACGGTTATTTTTTTTATTGTCCCTGTATATCAGCAAGTCCACACATTATTCTTTCAGATAACTACAAATTTTTCTTTATAGGATGGTATTAAACAATTTCTCAAAAGAGCATGTTTACCAGTAAATAACATAGCAATTAGGATAATTATTTTGCACTGGTTCAAGCACAGGACAATAAATGAACATTAGAAATGTTTTGTTTAAGAGAAAAAATATAAAATTCATTTCAAATGAATCTAATTGTATTATTATTTCGAATAATTAAAAACATTATCAGAATGGCTTCATATATTATTCTTTAAGTTAGTTAAAAATTACATTATCAGCTGAATTCATCGCAAGTAAAAAAACACGGGAGACTGCAAAAAAGTATTTTTATTAGAAATAAAAAATAAATGTGCTTAGATTGTTTACATTTGCTCATCTGATTTGATCCTTTTAAGGCAATGTAACGTGTCAAAAATGATACATATTACAATTTGAAATAAACTTGCTTTCAGGTTGAATCAAGTTTAAGATCGACCAACACTTTTAATTAAAGCAAAAGATTTTCCAAAAAGTCAAAATCAACTGAGGTAATTCATAGATCCTGTGAAATCTAAATATTTTTTTACAATTTAACATGATTTTAGTATTATTTTTTTTTGTATGTTTTTATATTCCTGTGAACACAAGGCTGTTTTGCTGGTATGATGTGAGAGACCCTACAAACTTGAAGAATATATTACAAATTCTTTTCTCAGCAATTTGTTTAACAGAATTTTTCAAAGGTGAGCTGGCTCTACAACTTTTGCTATCTTAAATAAATAAAAAAATGCATACTGCTTTGATGTAGGCATTAAACTGATACAAACTGCTTTGTGGAACCGACTCCCAAGAGGATACTACACCAGATCACTACAATCTTCAGCTATTCAAGTCTAGTGTCAACTGATATCTTCCCGTATGTCCACATTGACTGTACAATTCACCTTGCAACCTTCTATCACAAGAAAAAGAAAAGTGATTTTTTTATATAAGTGCAAAAAAAAAGAAAAAGGACAAACACCCCAAACCAAAATTAACAAGTCTATACACAATATTAAAAAGTCAGGTGGGAAACATACCCACCACACATATTTCCCCAGATGTTTTTCAATAAAAAAGCCCATTCACTAAAAGATACATCATTATTGTATACATTCTGAAAATTTCATTGGAACAGAAAAATTCCCTGGTTTTTGTCAAATATTTTAAAACAGAGAGTGTCGAATTATTTTCATTCATTTACTCTCTTTCCATAGCAACACCAAAAAGCTAATCTGAGAATATGAACAGATTCTGTTAAAAAGAAGCAGAAAAAATCTTGTCTAAATCATTCAATGAAACTTGCATTAATGAAAACCTGCTGCCAAATATATATATATATATATATATATATATATATATATTTTGCTTAAATTATATTGATTTATTTAATGTAAATTAATATTAATAAAACTTTGTATACTGATAAAATCAAAATATACAGAATATATATATATATATATATATATATATATATATATATAAAAGTGGACATGGAAGTCAGCACTTAGAGGCGATAGCTATTCTTTCCTCCAAGCAAAGTTTGCAAGTTTTTGATAGGTTGTTGTAGGCTGATGATTTTTTCCTTATTTTCCAAGATATTTTTGGTGTGGTGTGTGTTTTGTTTTTTATTTCCCAGATATACTTAGAAAGCATTGTGCTGTTCGCATATTTACTATTTGTGAAAGACATTTTGTGTACATAATTTCTTTGTTTCCATGGTCCTTCGGTTACTCCTATGTATACTTTTTCTTCATTATCTGCTGATTTTATCGTGGCTTGGTAGATTACGTTGTTTTGTAAACAATTACCGTTTAAGGGACATTCGTTTTTTATTCTGCAGTTGCACGTGGGTTTAATTTGTTCGTGTGGTTTGTTAATAATTTTCCTGTTGTGTTTTTTTATTATTTGTGCCATGTTCTCGGTGCAACTGTAGCTGATTTTTACTGTGTTTTTGTTGAATATTTTGTGTAGGGTGCTTGATTCCGGGAAGTGTTTGTGTAAAAGTTTGAAGAATATTTTTCCTATGTTTGTTTTTACGTTTTTGATGTACGGTGGGTTGAAATATATATTTCATTTCCTGTTGGTCTTTTTTGTGTCTTTTTTGTGTTCTGTGGTGAGTATGTGAGTGTTGCTGGGAATTCGCTATCTTTTAGGACTGTTTCGTAGTCTTTCTTAGCTTTGTTAAATATAGATTCATCGGAAGAATTGTTGGAAAGCCTGCGGTTAATCGATTTTGGTATCTGTTTGATTATAGAAGGCGGGTGGTTGGAGTATATGTGTATGTACTGTGGTTTATCATTCGGTTTTCTGTATGGTTTGTGTGTGCCTTTTCTTAGGTTGAAGGTAACATCTAGAAAATCTACTTCGTTTAGGTTAGTCTTTATATCTATCTCGAATCCGTTATTTTGGAAAATTTTAATTATTGCTTTTCTTGTTTTATCTGTGTTTTGTTTGTTGCAGTTTCTTAAGATTATGAGACCGTCATCTCTGTAGAGCCCTGTGTCATTTCTATCTATTATTTTGCTTAGTTCGTGTAGTAAGTAAATACCTACGATTTCGCATGTCTCTGCACCGTCAAAGCTTCCCATTGTAGTGTCAAATATCCCATCTTTCTTTATCCATGCTTCTTCATGGTGAAATAATAATGATTTACGGGAGTGCTTAATGATGTCGATTTCGTTTGGTTTTATTATTATTTGTTCCTGAGCTAAGTTGATGGCCTTATCTAACGTACGTTCTGTTATGGATGGGTAAAATTCTTTTATGTCTAATTGTAGGAAGTGGCAATTTTTGAACCAGTCAATAGTTGCTTTTGTGTTTTTCCACTGGTTTACTCCTAACTTCTTCCTAAGTTCAGAATTAATTCTTTCTAGTATTGTTTTACTTATTTTACCTAGTTCGCTTTTGGCTGGGTTTATGAGTCTGCATGCAGGGTTGGTTATATAACGTTATATAATGATAAAAATAAAAAAATAATAAAAGATAATACACTACGTTACTTAAAAATCGAAAGCCAAAAATATATAGTGTAACAAATAAATAACAGCAAGTATAATAAATTGATCTAAATACATCCAAATATATAAATAAACTAACGACCGATTACGATAAACTAGCCATTTAGAAAAAACAAATAAAGATAATCAACCCAAATAGATAAATTAAAAACTGTTCCGACCAAAATAATAGTAAGAACAAACCACAACATCCCACCCCAAAATTCAACAAATAGATTTAATCAATGACAAATAAACAAATATATAAGATAAAAAATAAAAATGAAAATAAATAAAAAGAAGCAAAACAATTTGACCCAAATAAGTAAGCAAACATCCGACTTCCGGTAAATGACCGCCATAATAGACTACCAACAATAAGCTATATAAACAAATTTTTACTACGTTAACAAAAAAACACCGATCAAAATAAAAAATAAATAAATAAATATATAAGATAAAAAAAAACAACAAAAAAAAACAAACAAAAAAAAACAAACAAAAAAAAACAAGCAAAATAATTTGAAATAAATAAATAAACAAATAAGTGACTTCCGGTAAAAATAACCGCCAAAATAGACTACCCATAATGCACCACTGACCTCATATATAAATAGCCGAGAAAAATAACAGCACTAGTTGCCTGACGATTGCACTAGCATGAAACAGACTGTCGCCTCTAAGTGTTGACTTCCATGTTCACTTTTATATTTACACACGCTCTATCTCTGATATTGAGCACTTTATCCCATAAATATAGCACACTTTAAGACTAGCGTCACCACGGAAAACTAAACGAACGCCATTAAGTTCCGGTGACTCAGCGTTTTCAGACATCAAAACACAAAAATACAAAAACAAAACGAAACATAACATACACAACTAAAATAATGACCAGAAACTAATTCATATACACATGGGGCCTAAATGAAACCCATGCGTACATTCAAAAGTAGGTAATTTTTAGTCAATAACCAAAATAACTTAACTAAGCTACGATGCTGACCCCGGCCGACATAAACACTGCCGATTTTTTTTCCACCAAATATCTTGGATCCGGGACACGCTCCCCACACCGCTGGCCACAAGCAGCCAGGTCGAGCCCAGCAGCAGCAACAATCAGGCAGGTCGAGCCCAGCAGCAGCAATCAGCCAGGGCAAGCCCAGCAGCAGCAGCAATCAGCCAGGGCGAGCTCAGCAGCAGCAATCAGCCAGGCCGAGCCCAGCAGCAGCAGCCCACATACATTCTTATGCGATAGCCCTTTTCAGGGCTAACAGCTACATTCATATGCGATAGCCCTTTTCAGGGCTAACAAGCTACATGTTTATGCAATAGTCCTTTTTAGGACTACCTGACCACATGTTTATGCAATAGTCCTTTTAAGGACTACCTGACCACATGTTTATGCGATAGTCCTTCTGGATACTACCAAGCTGCATCCCTGGTGACTGTCACCCTAAGGACGAACAGGTTGCCTCAGCACTGCCTTGTCTGCCTCTGGTCTGCTGCCCTGAAACAAGACGATCTTTCGATTGGCGCTCCCCGACTTCATATCGATTACTCAAACACAATACCTGTACATACTTTTGCCAAATTGTTGAATAAAATTTGTCTTAGATTTAAAACCCTCGCTTTTGTTATCCTTGCTTCGATCGTATTATTCAATATAAATTTTTCTGTTTCCGGGGTTGATAGCACCTGCTTGGCCGTCCCGCAACAGTGTGACCACTTTAGAATACTAACAGGTACTGTAAGCTTGGATGAGCAGGTGGTGTAATGAATAATGGCTCAGAATCGTTAATTGGATAGCCAAGTTCCAATTCCATTTGTGTTCAATATCTTACTTAGATACAAATACCTTTGGCAAAGATAAAAAATAAAATTACTTATTCTACTAAATTTCATTAAAGTGTATAGAATAAAAAAATACATTCTTAAACTATTTATAACTAATGCTTTCTGACGTCACTAGCTAGTTATATTGTTTTGGAGAGAAAAAGTAATCATTTCATTTAGAAAATCAAGTTATTAATCCTAAAATTTACTTAGAAACATATCTCTTGTACAAATATTATATTTAAGGGATTTTGAAAATTTTGTTTTTAGGTACCTGCATGAGATCTAAAGGGTAAGTTAAAAATTTTAACTTACCCTTTCAGGACGAATCTCTAAAACTGAACAAAGGAATTATTATACTAGGTGTAAAAGAAGAATTTGTTCCTTGCTCAAAAACAGTCAGACAAAAATGCCAAAGCATTTCTATTCCTCGCAATCTGTTTTTTACTACAAAAAAATAAGCGAAAAAAGATTGTAGAAGAAGAGTAGCATGTCAGATATTAAAAAACTGACGTCAAAAAAGCCAATCTGATGAAATTGAGGATGGTCTCTCCCAGACTGTCTTTTTTGTTGTATACTGCCATTACTAACATTTACCTTAAACATTACCTTTTACTAACACTCACCTTAAACGATACCTCTTACTAACACTCACCTTAAATGTTACCTCTTACTAACACTCACCATCAATACTAACTCCTACCTCCTAATAACATTAAGCAAAAATATTACTTTCAATAAAGAGGCGACTGTCTTTTTTGTTGTATACTGCCATTACCTCTTACTAACACTCACCTTAAACATTACCTTTTACTAACACTCACCTTAAACGATAACTCTTACTAACCCTCACGTTAAACGTCATCTCTTACTAACCCTCACCTTAAACATTACCTCTAACTCCTACCTCGTAATAACATTAAGCAAAAATATTACTTTCAATAAAGAGGCGACTGTCTTTTTTGTTGTATACTGCCATTACCTCTTACTAACACTCACCTTAAATGTTACCTCTTACTAGCACTCACCGTCAACACTAATTCCTACCTCCTAATAACATTAAGCAAAAATATTACTTTCAATAAAGAGGCGACTGTCTTTTTTGTTGTATACTGCCATTACCTCTTACTAACACTCACCTTAAATGTTACCTCTTACTAGCACTCACCGTCAACACTAACTCCTACCTCCTAATAACATTAAGCAAAAATATTACTTTCAATAAAGAGGCGACTGTCTTTTTTGTTGTATACTGCCATTACCTCTTACTAACACTCACCTTAAATGTTACCTCTTACTAGCACTCACCATCAACACTAACTCCTACCTCTTAATAACATTAAGCAAAAATATTACTTTCAATAAAGAGGCGACTGTCTTTTTTGTTGTATACTGCCATTACCTCTTACTAACACTCACCTTAAATGTTACCTCTTACTAGCACTCACCGTCAACACTAACTCCTACCTCCTAATAACATTAAGCAAAAATATTTCTTTCAATAAAGAAATCGCTGTTTTTTTACCTCATTGTTTTATTCGTAAATAAATCGATAGATAGCAAAATACAGAAATCCGTCCAACATTTTTAAGTAAGTTTTTTTTTCATTTCTATTTCATTAAATATTTTTAATTTCTGACTTTAAGAGTCAGACTTCAAGGAATTTCTTTTACTTTCAGTTTCTTATTGAACTTCTTTATTTGAATTTCTTTTTTATTTGCCTCTCATTTTTAAACTTCTTTTTAAAAATTTAAACTCTTCTTATTTTTCTTTTTAATTCTTATTTCCTTTTAAAATCTCGGATATAAAAATACTTTTTATTTCTTGTATGTATTTTCTTTTTTGTAACAGTTATTTTGTTAAACCGTTTGATAGCCAATTTTTTAAATTTTGGTGTTTAATTATTTTTAAAGTTTATCTTACAAAAAAAAAAAAATAATTGTCGGAAGTTAATGAAACTTTCAGAAACTATTCATAGATGATGGAAATTATTATAAATATGATTTTTTTTATTAAAGTCATGGCAGAAGTGTTTTTTTTATATTTATTACCCCCCCCCCCAACTAATTTTATGAAAACTTTATAAATTCAATCGCATCAGGTTTAGTGATTACAATAGTTAAATGCACAAGGCTTTGAGGAATGCAAATAATGTTTTTTTTGTTTTGTTTTTTTAATTGGACCAAAAATCAGCTCTGAATTGTAAAACTCAATAAAACAAAGATTTAATTTCAAATGCTTTTAGTTGCTTTTATGAATATGAACAATATTTTCTGAAAGCAAAAAAATTTTTCAATGAAAAATGAATTTTTAATATAATTATTTGTTATTTCTTTAATTATAATTGATTTTTGCATTTAAGTTGTTAAAATATTATAAAATTAGCTAAAAGCCGCATCAGGTTTCGTAAGTGTCCTTACGAGATAGATCTTTTTTTAGCACGTTGTAAACGGTATCGTTTTGACTAATCAGAAGATCTGCAGTAATTAGGAAATGTAATTTTGGGTTTATAATCGGGCTGTAACTATAAAGTACGGAAGACCAACCAGAATACAATTAAGTTGTGTTATTTGAGTTAAGCATTGTTCTCCGCTGTTAAGGCCTTTACTTTTGCGAAACACGTGTGGAGAAGTTAATTTGATTTTTCAATTTCAACTGAGAAGGGTACCTACAAGTATCAGTATCATCTTATGAAATTTATATGATCTTATTTTTATATTAATCTCAGTTATGACATTTTTCCATAAATGAAATATCAAAATTAATAATAAAATGAATGGAAATACAAATAACACAGTAAAATGTAATAAATGTACATAAAATTATAGTATTTTATGTACACTTCTGATAAAATTTCATAAGAAAGGTACCTATAAATTAATTAGATGCCTTTCTTATGAAATTTAATCTCACTCTTAACAGTCTTATTTTTCATTTCTTTATAATATATTTTCCATAAAGCATCGTAAACGTAAAGGTGAAAGCTAAGTACAAAAAAAAAATTAGAGCGCTGAAAGTTTTCCTTAAATATAACGAGGTAAATAATTTGTTAAATCTAAATAATTTCACTTCCCTCCACCCGTAGAAAAAATTATCCTCCCGTAAGCTATGTAAACGTTATGAAAATGTCTTTCGTCACCTGTCAAGTGACGCAAAAGGTTATGACCTGCTTTGTTTTATTTTCAAATTACATCTTTTCAGCACAGAAGCTAAGTTAAGCTTGGTTCAAAATATTTTAAATAAACATTATAATTTTTGATTTTATTAAAATAACTTTTGAAAAAATGATAATTGATTTCTAAAAGAATTTCAAAGTGAGATTTTCATCTTTTTTATAAAATGGAAAAAAATGATTGAAAATCTGTCAGTTTTGATGACAAAAAAGATTTTTAACGAAAATTTCGGACGTGCTTGTAACAATTAAAAAATGTAAAATAATACCCCAAAAATACTTTAATAATAACATGAACATTAATCGATAAAATTTTGTTTTCGTCAAGTTTGGTGTCTTTTTCATCATGCTATGCTCTTTTTGATTACTTTTGTGGAGGTACCTAGATTAACAGTATTTTGTACAAGTGATCTTTACTTAAAACTTAATGAATATAATTCTCGATTTCAAAAATTCTGCAAAAATAAAATATACATTTCTGAAAAAATACTTTCCTAAAATAAGCAAATTTAAAGTTAAGTAAATCTGTTCTAAAACAAATTTATTTGTTATTTTCATGTGTTCATCGATAATTTGATGGCCTAAGGTGTTAACAGGTTTAGTATGGTGGACCAGAATTGACATAAATTACAGAATCTAAGTGAATGCATTTACTTTGATTTTTAGCTACCTAGAAATTTTTACAAATGAACATGTTTTCAGCAATTGTCTAATAGTTTATTGACTTTAAGTTATATTTGGAGATGCTTTCTGGAAAAAATAAAATTTTCTTAGATTAATTTAAAAATTTAATAACTAAGATGAAATAACATGGTAGAGATAACTCAATAATTTATGAAATGTTGTGGTATTTTATTCATTACTAATTTATAGTTTTTAATATCTTTTTTTAAATTTTAAAGTTGAAATGTAAACATACAAAAAATAATGAATTACAGAGAAGAGAATGTCTCTGTAAATGGAGGGCAAATTTTTAGGTGTTGCCTATTCATAATAATGTCACATATAGGGTTACCATAAATGAAAAATGAGAATGGTTAAAATTTTAACAAATTTTAAATTATCTTAAAAATGTTGTAGTATATTAAGTTTTTCAATTTTGGATTCGTAAATTTCGTTTTCACTTAAGTACATTTTTACCTAAGAAAGAAAGTAATGCAGAATTTTAAACAATTTTTAAATTAAAATGGAAACATTATTGCTAAAATTCATTATTCATCGATTTGTTTTTTTTTATGACAATAGTGTCCTTAATATAACTTATTTACAAAAGCTAGTCTAAATAATGTCATAGATTTTTTTTTAGTTTACCGTTTGGAGCAGATTTTCGGTAGAATAGAAAATATTTGAAAACAAAATTTAGATGATTTACATTCTTCCTTGACTAATTTGTGTGGAACGGATCCATATGCATTAGCAAGGTCCAGCCACACTACGACTGGATTGCCTCTTCCTTCTTTTGCTTCTCTTAGGAGCTTCGTTATTACGCCAATATGCTTCAAACAACCTGGGATACCGACAACCCCTCCCTTCTGTACTGAAGTGTCTATGTCATTGTTGGCACCTAGATAATGCTGAAGTCGTTGGGCCAAGATGCTGAAGACGATTTTTTCTCATTGTCCAGCAAAGAAATCATTCTAAACTATTAAATTTCTTTTGAGTTTTCTTCTTTGGGAATCCATACTGCATTAGCAAACCTCCACTGTCTTGCAACTTTACCTCTTCTCCAAATAGGTTTTAATATCTTTCAGAGATGTAACTGAATATTCGAACATCTCTTGTAGATACGATGGGGAACACCACTGCGTCCTGGGGCCAAAGCTTCTCTAGCTGCCAATACGACTTCCTTTAATTCTTTCAAGGTCAGTGTCCTCAAGTCGAAATCTGTATCTGGCAGTTCAGGGTGCATTATTCTCCTAAATTATTTCCTTCTTTTTTTTTTTTTGGTCACTGAGTGTTTCTCGTATTTCTTCAGCTGTACACTCAAGATAACCATTTCTCTTGTCTCTGGGTAATCTCTTCGTAAACCTAAAAGGGTTTGAATAAAGACAGATCTTTTCCTAGCCCTCTCTTTCACATGCTTTCTGTCACTTTCCGCTCTATGAAGAGTTCTAAGTTTTTTTCCTCAATATATCTCAGTTCGGAAAGACGTGGTTTTTCTATCTCAGTTGCTTGTTTTTTTATAGTTTCTTTAGAGATTTTAGCTTGTGTCTCAACTGGTGAATTTTCATTTCCCAGTGCTTATTTTTAGTTTTTTTCTTGTTTTCCTTTTGAACATAACCGAATCTCTCTGATGCATAACTAATGATGCTAGTCGTCATTGTATATAATCTATCTGTGTCCCCTTTCAATATTGTTCTTCAAATATCACTCACATCCTGGTTAAACTGTTGCTATTATTCCTTCTGGTGTGCAGTGAGCCATTTAATCCGCTTTCTGGTCACACTCTCTGGATTTTGGGAGACCGGCACATGGAGGGACTCGGCTCTGTGGTGAATAAATTCATGGTTTCACTGCTACACTGGATGCAGTTGCGAGGTTACATCCTTCAGTACTGCACTAAGTGGATGAGTGGTGTTAAATCAACCCCTGCCCCTGGCTTCATTCGATACTCAGTTGTGATACTTGAGTGTGGCTTCTATCTGGCGTAATACTGCACACGGTTTTGAATTCAAAGTTTTCCTTTTCCCAGTCTAGAACTCAGCTTGCTGATTTTCTCATTTTACTTGCTGACAATTTGCATTGTACAATTGATTTCAGTCACAATAAACTGTATAATGTGTCAAATTTACAATCTAATTCATCAGTCTTTCTACCTTTGTTTCTTTGTGTTCAAAAGTTTCATCATAAAACTTTTTAAGGTAACAAATTACATATTTTTATTTACATGGAGTGTAATCGTGCAATTTTATAAATTTTGGCACAGCTTGAACAAAATACTTGAAAATACATTTTTTATAAACGTATTTCATAATCCAAAGTAGTGTGTTTTTTCCAGTGCTCATTGAATATATTTTTACTTTTCCAGGTTGCATCTTTGCAAGTACCTGACACCAGGATTGAATATTTATGGGAAAGGTTGCATTCTTATACTGTGGAATTCATGGATTAGTAGTTAACTTTAAGTCCACACAAGAGAAACATATGAGAACATGCAATGGAGATAAACCATTTCCTATGAAATTGTGGTGATACATTTTACATGAATTCAAATATCTAAAAACAAGTATGAAAACTCACAGTGACAAAAAAGAGTTTTGCTGTAAAATCTGTAAATATAAGTATCCCCGAATGTCGGCTCTCAAAATACACATGTTAACACACACTGGAGAAAAACAATTCCTCTGTGAAATCTGTGGATCGAAATTTTCCATTAATGCAATTTTCAAAAGACATATGTTAAGACACACTGGAGAAAAACGATTCCGCTGTGACATCTGTGGATTGGAATTTTTCCGGAATGAACATCTAAAAACACACTTGTTAACACACACAGGCAAGAAACCATTCAACTGTAAAATTTGTGAATATAAGTCTTACCATATGTCTAGTCTCAAAAGACACATGTTAAAACACACTGGTGAGAAACCATTCACCTGTAATATTTGTGAATATAAGTGTTCCGAAAGGTCAAGTCTCATAACACACATGTTAAGGCACACTGGAGAAAAACGATTCCTCTGTGAAATCTGTGGATCGAAATTTTTCATTAATGCAAATTTCAAAACACATATGTTAAGACACACTGGAGAAAACCGATTCCACTGTGACATCTGTGGATTGAAATTTTCTCAGAATGGACATCTCAAAGCACATTTGTTAACACACACTGGCAAGAAACCATTCAACTCAAAAATTTGTGAATATAAGTGTTCCCAAATAGCACATCACAAAAGACCCATGTTAAAACACACTGGAGAAAAACGATTCTACTGTGAAATCTGTGGATTGAAATTTTCCGTTAATGGAAATTTCAAAAAACACACGTTAACTCACACAGGAGAGAAACCATTCCAATGTAAAATCTGTGGATACAAATTTTCTCGAAAGAAACATTTCAAACAACACATGTATAGACACACTTGAGAGAATACTAGTGATATAAATTTAACCCAATAGTTCACCAAAGGGATACGCAAAACAATATTAACTTAGATAATTTTGCTAATAAATATACCAATATAAGGTATGTGTACAAATATGATATGTGACAAACTTGAAATTTGCAGCAAAGTTTGGATTAGAACAAACAGAATCCATAAGCCATTAAAAGCACCATATTTTCAGGTCCCTTTTGAAGTTCTTGAACAGGCGTCAAAATATTATCTGATAAGAATGAATGATGACATGCAAACCCAAGTATCCATTCATAGTTTAGAAGCATTCATTGAAACACAGAAGCAAGTCACTCAATACCAGAGAAATATGTCAGAGAGTAACAAGAATAACAAACAAATCCACCCTTTATCAAGGAAACCTAAAATTAAATCAGACAGAAGAGTTTCTTAGAAGAAACAGAATGATTATTTTTATTATTAGCATGCCCTGATCTGGGTTGGGGGTCTGTATTGGCTCCTCTTCAGAAAATAAAGGAAATGACTCATCCAGACTTCTGTTTAACAATATTGCAGTAACAAGTCCTCTGATTGGTTAAAAGATGTTTAACAGATGAGCCAATGACAGTCATGCTTCATTTCCACCATTGCAGACAATTATGAAATATTTCATCTTTTGGCAATGAACATTCAACATATATCACCGAATATATCAAGTAGCATCAAGTACTACTAAGCGTCCATTATCTTATGGACACATTTTGTAGTTCTTTTGATAAACTTCACGGCATTTGGGGATGACTTCCACACAGAAGATGATTCCCAGTGGGTTACTCCTGTATCATTCTTGGTTTTTCAGTAACAGTAACTATTTGAGTGTCTACCTCATTCTTTTCTACGTCTTGCTTCAAATCTTTGAAGACCTCCTTCACAAAAGTTGTTGGGTTCTATGTCTGTTTTATGATTTTTTTTTCCTTGTCTTTTGTAAAGTCTTATTTTGGCAATGACCTATCTGGCTGGTCTGCCTTTTGGGCAGCCCCCGAAAGATCCTTCTTGATGGCCCAACTTTTATTGGCCACATTGAAGAAGCAAAAGAACTCCAATGACACACAGTGTTAAACAAATGATGAACAAAAAGAAACAACTAAAATTAAATAAAGCAATAATGCAAAGAAAAAAATCAAAGTATGACAAGGGAAAGAAAAGACAATAATAATATAAATAAACAAAAGTAGTGTAAAAAAAAAAAGTCAAAAAGAAAAAAAATCAAGAGACATATTGTGAGAAAAATGCTTCCTGTTTGGCAAAAAAGAATTTTGCACAGATAGAAAAAATGACAAGAAGTTAATCGTGTTAGGAATGACTACAAAAGTATCCCCTTCCTCAAATTCATAGACAAAGCATCCAAATGAATGTTTCGATTTCTTCCTAGCCAATGAGATTAGCCACTTCTTGCTTGTCTGTATCCTATTTGTGTGTTAATACCATTCTTTGTTTGTGATATATTTGCCTTATTTCTGTTAATTTGCCTATTTCTGTCTTACATCTATTATTTGCTTAATATTTTGCCCTGTTCTTTTCTTTCTTTTATTATTGTTTCTCCAGACTATGTCAATTCGGTTTGTTGGCCATTTCTTGCTAATTACATTTAATCATGGATAATTACTCTAAAATTCATCATCTAAAAAATCTGACATTAATTCATTCATTTTCATTCACCACAATAAAGTCAAAAAGAATGACATTAATGAATGGTAGAGGTGGGCGGTTTGGAAATTTTGGTTTAGATTTTGGGATGTTTTTGGTTGGTCCGTCAGTTTATTTTCCTTTCTAAAGAAGCCATTCATTCTCTTGTGTGTTGATTATTAGTTATTATTCAACTTTTAGTTGAATTATGCCACTATTTCAATAACGATGGTGTCAACATTGTGAATCAATTATTATCTATGATGCTATGAATACTATTAGTTTTAAAGAGTTGACTGTTGCAATCAAATTCTATGATTTGCTTGAAATAGTTAACTATTTAAAACAAGTGACCAAAAATTCATGAAAGACTTCTTAATAATAAAACTTCCATTCTTTATTCTGTCTAAATCTTTGACCCTCAGAAACTAAAATACAATTCAGTAGTGAAATAAATTAACAACTATAAATTTATTTTGACAAACAAAATTAAGCAAACACTCATCATAAGATAAAATACCGTTAAAATTATTCAACAGATAAAAAATTTAATTTTGTATAGATAGAATGTTTCTCCTCATTGTCTTAGGTTGTGATTGAGAAAAATAATCAGGGGGAATAACTCTAACATTTTGTTTTCCATTTAGATATGGCCTGTCCATCCGTAGATTTATCGGAGATGATTTTTAATGCATTTTTTGAAATAACAAATTTATTTTAAAATAATTTGCGGCCCGCAGATTGTAATAAGCTTTCTGATTTATGATCTATAAAAATAGATCTTTTTAATGAGCGAAAAACATGAGGTGCACACTTCGTACTTTATTTTTGTAAACATTTATCAATATTTTCACTTTTTTATTTAGATGTAAAAAAAAAGTAAACAATTCTCGTAAAAATTTATTATTCTCCTGAAAAGGATTTTGACTTCACAAAACAAAGTCCTTAATATATATTATTTATAAAAAACATTAAAAGCTGTTTTCATTAAAAAATTTTAAATTCAGAGCTAAAATTGGGGTTTTTGTGGGCCGAAAATTTAAAAGGAAATTTATGATTTATATTCCTCAAAGTCTCCTTTATTTAATTAAAAAATAAAATTTAGGGCAGACCTCCTAGTTTAAAAGTTTTCATAAAATTAAGTAAGGTGGGTATCAGACGTAAAAAAAATATATTTTTACCATGACTTTGTAAAAGACAAACATTTCTTAAATAAATTCAGTCATTTTGGAATATGTTCTGAAAGTTTCACTAAATTGGGACAATTATTTGATTTTTACAATAATTTCCAAATTTATGTGTTTTTTAAGTGAAAAAAAGCAAGTGCAAAATATTAGGTGATCGTTGACCTAAAAAAAAGATTTTCAACCACAAATTTAAACGTGCTAAATATGAATAAAAATTTTAAAAAATAATTAAAAAATACTTTGGTCTCCACTCTTATTAATAACATAAAGTTTTTTGTGATAAAATTTTATTTTTATTAAGTTTCGGGACTTTTTTCATCAGGATATACCATTTTTTTAGCGACAACTGGGACATCCCTTTGTTCATGTTATTGTTATTAAAGAGGAAAGATCAAAGTATTTTGGGGGTATTTTTTTACATTTTTTAATCGTTCCTAGTACGTTCGAAATTTTTGTTAAAAATCTTGTTTTTTTTTATCATCAAAAACTGACAGGTAATCAATCATTTTCAATCATTTTTTTCCATTTTATAAAAAAGATGAAAATCTCACTTTGAAATTCTTTTAGAAATCAATTAACATTTTTTTAAAACTTATTTAAAGAAAATCAGAAATTATAATGTTTATTTAAAATACTTTGAACCAAGCTTAACTTAGCTTCTGCGCCGAAAAGATGTAATTTGAAAATAAAACAAAGCAGTGATATAAAACATTTCATTGACAATTTTTAATTCTAGAAAATTTTATGAAACTAAGTGGGGTGTTATCAGATATAAAGAAATATATTATTTTTACCAATATTTTCTAAAACTAATGATTTAAAAAATTAATTAATTTATTTGTAAATGAGTCCAGATAGTCTCATTAAAATCCAGCAATTATTTGATTTTTGCAAGAATTTCAAAATTAATGTTATTTTACCAGAACCAGTTCATTGATTGTAATATTGAATTTTTTTAATAATTTGTCCCCTTTTCTACACACAAAAAAAACCCACTCCTAACCCTAATCTTAACCCGGTTTGTTGTATTATTTTTTGGTTTTTATGGGTCTCATTTTCTACACAGAAAGAACCCAACCCCTAACCCTAAACTTACCCCATAAACAACACATTGTAAAGAGCATGATCATGTACAAAATAAATTTACAAAATTAAAAAAAAATGCTAGAAACGAAATAAGGATTTGTTTTATTATTTAATATGTTTTTTTTTTTTCAAATTTGTCCGATTTTAATTTAAAAAAGAACAAAAGCTTTATTGCATTATTCAATTTGTTCTTTTAATTTGTCATTGTTATTCTACACGGAAAAAAGTTCTGTTGTATTATTTAATTTATTTTTGTTACAAATAAAAAAAATAGTTACCAAAAAAAAACAAAAATTGGAGCGCTGAAAGTTTTCCTTAAAAATAATGAGGTAAATAATTTGTTCACTTAAATTGAAAGGTTATTTAATTAGATAGATTTATTGAGAACATGATAGTCTAAAGAAAAATCTTTTTTTTTATGAATAATTACGGTTTATATTTTTTTAATTATAACATTTTAAAAATGTTTTAAAATTCTTCCAAACCTCGTCAAAGTTAGGTTATTAAGTGAAGAATTGAATTTCAAAACTGCAACTTTCCTTCTCCTTATTTTGATTGTGTAAAATTATATGTAAACTATTTTCTTTACAATAAAGAAAATTAACAGATAGTTTTAATTTGCATATTTTATTTTATTTATTCTGTAGTAGTAAAGTTACAATAATGACATTTTGTCTTGTAAAAAAAAAATTTTAAATAACTCATGTAACATAGGTATATGGGAAACTTAGCTGAAGATTTGAAATTTTATTTTTTTGGCTGATTTGTTTTGAGTAATATTATTTTCCCTAGAACAAACATTTTCAAATGAACATTTGAAGAACTCCAGGCAAGAACTCTTTCTAATTTTTCAATCCTATGCCACTCACCACAAGAGTCTACATTCACAGTTAAGGGCATAGATAAATTCCTTTCATTTTACTGAATGATGAAGAGAAGAATTTTTTGTCAATTTACCAATAACTATAGAATTATAGAGAACAGCATTTGTAGCAGTATCATTAGGACATAGCAGAGAACCTTTATTAATCCCCAGAAAATAGCTGTTTCTTTTAGGTGTTTTGTCCTCATTATCACTTCTCTTCTAATAACTACAGAATTATAGAGAACAGCATTTGTAGCAGTATCATTACGATATAGCAGAGAACCTTGATTAATCCCCAGAAAATAGCTGTTTATTTCAGGGGTTTTGTCCTCATTATCCCTTCTCTTCTCCTAATAACTATAGAATTATAGAGAACAGCATTTGTAGCAGTATCATTAGGATATAGCAGAGAACCTTTATCAATCCCCAGAAAATAGCTGTTTATTTCAGGTGTTTTGTCCTCATTATCACTTCTCTTCTCCTAATAACTATAGAATTATAGAGAACAGCATTTGTAGCAGTATCATTAGGATATAGCAGAGAACCTTTATTAATCCCCACAAAATAGCTGTTTGTTTCAGGTGTTTTGTCCTCATTATCACTTCTCTTCTCCTAATAACTATAGAATTATAGAGAACAGCATTTGTTGCAGTATCATTAGGATATAGCAGAGAACCTTTATTAATCCCCAGAAAATAGCTGTTTATTTCAGGTGTTTTGTCCTCATTATCACTTCTCTTCTCCTAATAACTATAGAATTATAGAGAACAGCATTTGTAGCAGTATCATTAGGATATAGCAGAGAACCTTGATTAATCCCCAGAAAATAGCTGTTTATTTCAGGTGTTTTGTCCTCATTATCACTTCTCTTCTCCTAATAACTATAGAATTATAGGGAACAGCATTTCCAGCAGTATTATTAGGATACAGCAGAGAACCTTGATTAATCCCCAGAAAATAGCTGTTTATTTCAGGTGTTTTGTCCTCATTATCACTTCTCTTCTCCTAATAACAAAAGAATTATAGAGAACAGCATTTGTAGCTGCATCATTAGGAAATAGCAGAGAACCTTTATCAATCCCCAGAAAATGGCTGTTTATTTCAGGTCCTCATTATCACTTCTCTTCTCAGGTCCTCATTATCACTTCTCTTCTCAGGTCCTCATTATCATTTCTCTTCTCCTAATAACAAAAGAATTATAGAGAACAGCATTTGTAGCAGTATCATTAGGATATAGCAGAGGACCTTTATTAATCCCCAGAAAATGGCTGTTTATTTCAGGTACTCATTATCACTTCTCTTTTCAGGTCCTCATTATCACTTCTCTTCTCCTAATAACAAAAGAATTATAGAGAACAGCATTTGTAGCTGCATCATTAGGATATAGCAGACAACCGTTATCAATCCCCAGAAAATAGCTGTTTATTTCAGGTGTTTTGTCCTCATTATCCATTCTCTTCTCCTAATAACTATATAATTATAGAGAACAGCATTTGTAGCAGTATCATTAGGATATAGCAGAGAACCTTGATTAATCCCCAGAAAATAGCTGTTTATTTCAGGTGTTTTGTCCTCATTATCACTTCTCTTCTCCTAATAACAAAAGAATTATAGAGAACAGCATTTGTAGCTGCATCATTAGGAAATAGCAGAGAACCTTTATCAATCCCCAGAAAATGGCTGTTTATTTCAGGTCCTCATTATCACTTCTCTTCTCAGTTCCTCATTATCACTTCTCTTCTCCTAATAACAAAAGAATTATAGAGAACAGCATTTGTAGCTGCATCATTAGGATATAGCAGAGAACCTTTATCAATCCCCAGAAAATAGCTGTTTATTTCAGGTGTTTTGTCCTCATTATCCCTTCTCTTCTCCTAATAACTATAGAATTATAGAGAACAGCATTTGTAGCAGTATCATTAGGATATAGCAGAGGACCTTTATTAATCCCCAGAAAATAGCTGTTTATTTCAGGTGTTTTGTCCTCATTATCCCTTCACTTCTCCTAAAAACTATAGAATTATAGAGAACAGCATTTGTAGCAGTATCATTAGGATATAGCAGAGGACCTTTATTAATCCCCAGAAAATAGCTGTTTATTTCAGGGGTTTTGTCCTCATTATCACTTCTCTTCTCCTAATAACTATAGAATTATAGAGAACAGCATTTGTAGCAGTATCATTAGGATATAGCAGAGAACCTTTATTAATCCCCAGAAAATAGCTGTTTATTTCAGGGGTTTTGTCCTCATTATCACTTCTCTTCTCCTAATAACTATAGAATTATAGAGAACCGCATTTGTAGCAGTATCATTAGGATATAGCAGAGAACCTTTATTAATCCGCAGAAAATAGCTGTTTATTTCAGGTGTTTTGTCCTCATTATCACTTCTGTTCTCCTAATAACTATAGAATTATAGAGAACAGCATTTGTAGCAGTATCATTAGGATATAGCAGAGAACCTTTATTAATCCCCAGAAAATAGCTGTTTATTTCAGGGTTTTTGTCCTCGTTATCACTTCTCTTCTCCTAATAACTATAGAATTATAGAGAACAGCATTTGTAGCAGTATCATTAGGATATAGCAGAGGACATTTATCAATCCCCAGAAAATAGCTGTTTATTTCAGGTGTTTTGTCCTCATTATCAATTCTCTTCTCCTAATAACTATAGAATTATAGAGAACAGCATTTGTAGCAGTATCATTAGGATATAGCAGAGGACCTTTATTAATCCCCAGAAAATAGCTGTTTATTTCAGGTGTTTTGTCCTCATTATCCCTTCTCTTCTAATAACTATAGAATTATAGAGAACAGCATTTGTAGCTGCATCATTAGGAAATAGCAGAGAACCTTTATCAATCCCCAGAAAATGGCTGTTTATTTCAGGTCCTCATTATCACTTCTCTTCTCAGGTCCTCATTATCACTTCTCTTCTCCTAATAACAAAAGAATTATAGAGAACAGCATTTGTAGCTGCATCATTAGGATATAGCAGAGAACCTTTATCGATCCCCAGAAAATAGCTGTTTATTTCAGGTGTTTTGTCCTCATTATCACTTCTCTTCTCCTAATAACTATAGAATTATAGAGAACAGCATTTGTAGCAGTATCATTAGGATATAGCAGAGAACCTTTATCAATCCCCAGAAAATAGCTGTTTATTTCAGGTGTTTTGTCCTCATTATCACTTCACTTCTCCTAAAAACTATAGAATTATAGAGAACAGCATTTGTAGCAGTATCATTAGGATATAGCAGAGGACCTTTATCAATCCCCAGAAAATAGCTGTTTATTTCAGGCGTTTTGTCCTCATTATCACTTCCCTTCTCCTAATAACTATAGAATTATAGAGAACAGCATTTGTAGCAGTATCATTAGGATATAGCAGAGGACCTTTATTAATCCCCAGAAAATAGCTGTTTATTTCAGGTGTTTTGTCCTCATTATCAATTCTCTTCTCCTAATAACTATAGAATTATAGAGAACAGCATTTGTAGCAGTATCATTAGGATATAGCAGAGGACCTTTATTAATCCCCAGAAAATAGCTGTTTATTTCAGGGGTTTTGTCCTCATTATCAATTCTCTTCTCCTAATAACTATAGAATTATAGAGAACAGCATTTGTAGCAGTATCATTAGGATATAACAGAGAACCTTTATTAATCCCCAGAAAATAGCTGTTTATTTCAGGGGTTTTGTCCTCGTTATCACTTCTCTTCTCCTAATAACTATAGAATTATAGAGAACAGCATTTGTAGCAGTATCATTAGGATATAGCAGAGGACATTTATCAATCCCCAGAAAATAGCTGTTTATTTCAGGTGTTTTGTCCTCATTATCAATTCTCTTCTCCTAATAACTATAGAATTATAGAGAACAGCATTTGTAGCAGTATCATTAGGATATAGCAGAGGACCTTTATTAATCCCTAGAAAATAGCTGTTTATTTCAGGTGTTTTGTCCTCATTATCCCTTCTCTTCTAATAACTATAGAATTATAGAGAACAGCATTTGTAGCAGTATCATTAGGATATAGCAGAGGACCTTTATTAATCCCCACAAAATAGCTGTTTATTTCAGGGGTTTTGTCCTCATTATCCCCTCTCTTCTCCTAATAACTATAGAATTATAGAGAACAGCATTTGTAGCTGCATCATTAGGAAATAGCAGAGAACCTTTATCAATCCCCAGAAAATGGCTGTTTATTTCAGGTCCTCATTATCACTTCTCTTCTCAGGTCCTCATTATCACTTCTCTTCTCCTAATAACCAAAGAATTATAGAGAACAGCATTTGTAGCTGCATCATTAGGATATAGCAGAGGACCTTTATTAATCCCCAGAAAATAGCTGTTTATTTCAGGTGTTTTGTCCTCATTATCCCTTCTCTTCTAATAACTATAGAATTATAGAGAAGAGCATTTGTAGCAGTATCATTAGGATATAGCAGAGGACCTTTATCAATCCCCAGAAAATGGCTGTTTATTTCAGGTCCTCATTATCACTTCTCTTCTCAGGTCCTCATTATCACTTCTCTTCTCCTAATAACAAAAGAATTATAGAGAACTGCATTTGTAGCTGCATCATTAGGATATAGCAGAGAACCTTTATCAATCCCCAGAAAATAGCTGTTTATTTCAGGTGTTTTGTCCTCATTATCCCTTCTCTTCTCCTAATAACTATAGAATTATAGAGAACAGCATTTGTAGCAGTATCATTAGGATATAGCAGAGGACCTTTATTAATCCCCAGAAAATAGCTGTTTATTTCAGGTGTTTTGTCCTCATTATATCTTCACTTCTCCTAAAAACTATAGAATTATAGAGAACAGCATTTGTAGCAGTATCATTAGGATATAGCAGAGGACCTTTATTAATTCCCAGAAAATAGCTGTTTATTTCAGGGGTTTTGTCCTCATTATCACTTCTCTTCTCCTAATAACTATAGAATTATAGAGAACAGCATTTGTAGCAGTATCATTAGGATATAGCAGAGAACCTTTATTAATCCCCAGAAAATAGCTGTTTATTTCAGGGGTTTTGTCCTCATTATCACTTCTCTTCTCCTAATAACTATAGAATTATAGAGAACAGCATTTGTAGCAGTATCATTAGGATATAGCAGAGAACCTTTATTAATCCGCAGAAAATAGCTGTTTATTTCAGGTGTTTTGTCCTCATTATCACTTCTCTTCTCCTAATAACTATAGAATTATAGAGAACAGCATTTGTAGCAGTATCATTAGGATATAGCAGAGGACCTTTATTAATCCCCAGAAAATAGCTGTTTATTTCAGGTGTTTTGTCCTCATTATCCCTTCTCTTCTAATAACTATAGAATTATAGAGAACAGCATTTGTAGCAGTATCATTAGGATATAGCAGAGGACCTTTATTAATCCCCACAAAATAGCTGTTTATTTCAGGGGTTTTGTCCTCATTATCCCCTCTCTTCTCCTAATAACTATAGAATTATAGAGAACAGCATTTGTAGCAGTATCATTAGGATATAGCAGAGAACCTTTATTAATCCCCTGAAAATAGCTGTTTATTTCAGGTGTTTTGTCCTCATTATCCCTTCTCTTCTCCTAAAAACTATAGAATTATAGAGAACAGCATTTGTTGCAGTATCATTAGGATATAGCAGAGGACCTTTATCAATCCCCAGAAAATAGCTGTTTATTTCAGGCGTTTTGTCCTCATTATCACTTCCCTTCTCCTAATAACTATAGAATTATAGAGAACAGCATTTGTAGCAGTATCATTAGGAAATAGCAGAGAACCTTTATCAATCCCCAGAAAATAGCTGTTTATTTCAGCTGTTTTGTCCTCATTATCACTTCTCTTCTCCTAATAACAAAAGAATTATAGAGAACAGCATTTGTAGCTGCATCATTAGGAAATAGCAGAGAACCTTTATCAATCCCCAGAAAATGGCTGTTTATTTCAGGTCCTCATTATCACTTCTCTTCTCAGGTCCTCATTATCACTTCTCTTCTCCTAATAACAAAAGAATTATAGAGAACAGCATTTGTAGCTGCATCATTAGGATATAGCAGAGAACCTTTATCAATCCCCAGAAAATAGCTGTTTATTTCAGGTGTTTTGTCCTCATTATCACTTCTCTTCTCCTAATAACTATAGAATTATAGAGAACAGCATTTGTAGCAGTATCATTAGGATATAGCAGAGGACCTTTATCAATCCCCAGAAAATAGCTGTTTATTTCAGGCGTTTTGTCCTCATTATCACTTCCCTTCTCCTAATAACTATAGAATTATAGAGAACAGCATTTGTAGCAGTATCATTAGGATATAGCAGAGGACCTTTATTAATCCCCAGAAAATAGCTGTTTATTTCAGGTGTTTTGTCCTCATTATCACTTCTCTTCTCCTAATATCTATAGAATTATAGAGAACAGCATTTGTAGCAGTATCATTAGGATATAGCAGAGAACCTTTATTAATCCCCAGAAAATAGCTGTTTATTTCAGGGGTTTTGTCCTCATTATCACTTCTCTTCTCCTAATAACTATAGAATTATAGAGAACAGCATTTGTAGCAGTATCATTAGGATATAGCAGAGGACCTTTATTAATCCCCAGAAAATAGCTGTTTATTTCAGGTGTTTTCTCCTCATTATCACTTCTCTTCTCCTAATAACTATAGAATTATAGAGAACAGCATTTGTAGCAGTATCATTAGGGTATAGCAGAGAACCTTTATTAATCCCCAGAAAATAGCTGTTTATTTCAGGGGTTTTGTCCTCATTATCACTTCTCTTCTCCTAATAACTATAGAATTATAGAGAACAGCATTTGTAGCACTATCATTAGGATATAGCAGAGAACCTTTATTAATCCCCAGAAAATAACTGTTTATTTCAGGGGTTTTGTCCTCGTTATCACTTCTCTTCTCCTAATAACTATAGAATTATAGAGAAAAGCATTTGTAGCAGTATCATTAGGATATAGCAGAGAACCTTTATTAATCCCCAGAAAATAGCTGTTTATTTCAGGGGTTTTGTCCTCGTTATCACTTCTCTTCTCCTAATAACTATAGAATTATAGAGAACAGCATTTGTAGCAGTATCATTAGGATATAGCAGAGGACCTTTATTAATCCCCAGAAAATAGCTGTTTATTTCAGGTGTTTTCTCCTCATTATCACTTCTCTTCTCCTAATAACTATAGAATTATAGAGAACAGCATTTGTAGCAGTATCATTAGGGTATAGCAGAGAACCTTTATTAATCCCCAGAAAATAGCTGTTTATTTCAGGGGTTTTGTCCTCATTATCACTTCTCTTCTCCTAATAACTATAGAATTATAGAGAACAGCATTTGTAGCACTATCATTAGGATATAGCAGAGAACCTTTATTAATCCCCAGAAAATAACTGTTTATTTCAGGGGTTTTGTCCTCGTTATCACTTCTCTTCTCCTAATAACTATAGAATTATAGAGAAAAGCATTTGTAGCAGTATCATTAGGATATAGCAGAGAACCTTTATTAATCCCCAGAAAATAGCTGTTTATTTCAGGGGTTTTGTCCTCGTTATCACTTCTCTTCTCCTAATAACTATAGAATTATAGAGAACAGCATTTGTAGCAGTATCATTAGGATATAGCAGAGGACATTTATCAATCCCCAGAAAATAGCTGTTTATTTCAGGTGTTTGGCCTCATTATCAATTCTCTTCTCCTAATAACTATAGAATTATAGAGAACAGCATTTGTAGCAGTATCATTAGGATATAGCATAGGACCTTTATTAATCCCCAGAAAATAGCTGTTTATTTCAGGTGTTTTGTCCTCATTATCCCTTCTCTTCTAATAACTATAGAATTATAGAGAACAGCATTTGTAGCAGTATCATTAGGATATAGCAGAGGACCTTTATTAATCCCCACAAAATAGCTGTTTATTTCAGGGGTTTTGTCCTCATTATCCCCTCTCTTCTCCTAATAACTATAGAATTATAGAGAACAGCATTTGTAGCAGTATCATTAGGATATAGCAGAGAACCTTTATTAATCCCCTGAAAATAGCTGTTTATTTCAGGTGTTTTGTCCTCATTATCCCTTCTCTTCTCCTAAAAACTATAGAATTATAGAGAACAGCATTTGTTGCAGTATCATTAGGATATAGCAGAGGACCTTTATCAATCCCCAGAAAATAGCTGTTTATTTCAGGCGTTTTGTCCTCATTATCACTTCTCTTCTCCTAATAACAAAAGAATTATAGAGAACAGCATTTGTAGCTGCATCATTAGGAAATAGCAGAGAACCTTTATCAATCCCCAGAAAATGGCTGTTTATTTCAGGTCCTCATTATCACTTCTCTTCTCAGGTCCTCATTATCACTTCTCTTCTCCTAATAACCAAAGAATTATAGAGAACAGCATTTGTAGCTGCATCATTAGGATATAGCAGAGGACCTTTATTAATCCCCAGAAAATAGCTGTTTATTTCAGGTGTTTTGTCCTCATTATCCCTTCTCTTCTAATAACTATAGAATTATAGAGAAGAGCATTTGTAGCAGTATCATTAGGATATAGCAGAGGACCTTTATCAATCCCCAGAAAATGGCTGTTTATTTCAGGTGTTTTGTCCTCATTATACCTTCACTTCTCCTAAAAACTATAGAATTATAGAGAACAGCATTTGTAGCAGTATCATTAGGATATAGCAGAGGACCTTTATTAATCCCCAGAAAATAGCTGTTTATTTCAGGGGTTTTGTCCTCATTATCACTTCTCTTCTCCTAATAACTATAGAATTATAGAGAACAGCATTTGTAGCAGTATCATTAGGATATAGCAGAGAACCTTTATTAATCCCCAGAAAATAGCTGTTTATTTCAGGGGTTTTGTCCTCATTATCACTTCTCTTCTCCTAATAACTATAGAATTATAGAGAACAGCATTTGTAGCAGTATCATTAGGATATAGCAGAGGACCTTTATCAATCCCCAGAAAATAGCTGTTTATTTCAGGCGTTTTGTCCTCATTATCACTTCCCTTCTCCTAATAACTATAGAATTATAGAGAACAGCATTTGTAGCAGTATCATTAGGATATAGCAGAGGACCTTTATTAATCCCCAGAAAATAGCTGTTTATTTCAGGTGTTTTGTCCTCATTATCACTTCTCTTCTCCTAATAACTATAGAATTATACAGAACAGCATTTGTTGCAGTATCATTAGGATATAGCAGAGGACCTTTATCAATCCCCAGAAAATAGCTGTTTATTTCAGGCGTTTTGTCCTCATTATCACTTCCCTTCTCCTAATAACTATAGAATTATAGAGAACAGCATTTGTAGCACTATCATTAGGATATAGCAGAGAACCTTTATTAATCCCCAGAAAATAACTGTTTATTTCAGGGGTTTTGTCCTCGTTATCACTTCTCTTCTCCTAATAACTATAGAATTATAGAGAACAGCATTTGTAGCAGTATCATTAGGATATAGCAGAGGACATTTATCAATCCCCAGAAAATAGCTGTTTATTTCAGGTGTTTTGTCCTCATTATCCCTTCTCTTCTCCTAATAACTATAGAATTATAGAGAACAGCATTTGTAGCAGTATCATTAGGATATAGCAGAGGACATTTATCAATCCCCAGAAAATAGCTGTTTATTTCAGGTGTTTTGTCCTCATTATCACTTCCCTTCTCCTAATAACTATAGAATTATAGAGAACAGCATTTGTAGCAGTATCATTAGGATATAGCAGAGAACCTTTATTAATCCCCAGAAAATAGCTGTTTATTTCACGTGTTTTGTCCTCATTATCACTTCTCTTCTCCTAATAACTATAGAATTATAGAGAACAGCATTTGTAGCAGTATCATTAGGATATAGCAGAGGACATTTATCAATCCCCAGAAAATAGCTGTTTATTTCAGGGGTTTTGCCCTCATTATCACTTCCCTTCTCCCCATAACTATAGAATTATAGAGAACAGCATTTGTAGCAGTATCATTAGGATATAGCAGAGAACCTTTATTAATCCCCAGAAAATAGCTGTTTATTTCACGTGTTTTGTCCTCATTATCCCTTCTCTTCTCCTAATAACTATAGAATTATAGAAAACAGCATTTGTAGCAGTATCATTAGGATATAGCAGAGGACCTTTATTAATCCCCAGAAAATAGCTGTTTATTTCAGGGGTTTTATCCTCATTATCCCTTCCATATATTAAGTTGTTGTAACTTTTGTATTCCACTGTCTTAGTAACTGCATAACAGCAATAACCTGCTTTGTATAATATAACAAGTACAACTTCTCTGCATTCATTAACATCCTCATATTTGCCATCTTTGTTAAATTTATAAATATCTAAATCTTGCACTCTGACCACT
>OZ038479.1:1885882-1960882 GCA_964036315.1 Acanthosepion esculentum | reverse complement strand
TTTGAAGAATATCAATCATCAATTTTTTAGTAAATTTCGAGGTGATGTTACCCAAAATTCAGCTCTGAACTAATACAAACGCAATAAAACTCGGACATTATTTAATTAAAATATCATTTAATGGCTTTTATGAATAATATATATTAAGGACACTATTGTCTGAAGCCGAATTATTTTGCCAATGAAAAATTTTTTTTTTTTTTTTTTCAATTTTAAATACAAAATGTTATAAATTTGTTAAAAAGCTTCAGGAATGGTTTTTCATTTTAAAAAAAATTAAACCTTAGGTATCGAAAATTTGTTGATGTACCTCCATAGAAGTAATGTTTTCTTTTTACTTGAATGTTAATGAAATGGAAATAAATGACATTTATTTGCACACAATAGACTCTGGGTTTAGGTCATAATATATAAAAATGTATACAATAACCCTTATTTCAAAAAGAGGCAAAAAATAAAATATACGGAACACTAACAGTGAAATAATCTAGACATTGGTATTTATGTTTAAAAATATATTTAATTCTATATAACCAATAGTTTCAGAATGTCTTTTGTTACGTACGATTTTACAAAATTTAGTAGAAAGAATAATTTTATTTTTAAAAGGTGAAATATTTTTTATTGAGTTTAATAAATTTCTTTATTTTTTATTTTCTTGCCAGTTTGAATATTTAATGGCACCCAATACATTTTTTCACTTATTCTGAATTTAAGAGTCATTGAATTATCATGTTATGCTTAAATTTTCAAAGGTGATGATGCAGAATTATTTCCTTTTTGAACATCCATACAGAAATAATCAAACATTTGCTAAAAATGAAAGAAAAATTAAACCTCTTTGAAAAAAAATACATTTTCAAAAATAGCATTAAAGTTATTATTCTGATTCATCATTCATGTCTTTATTTAATTAAAAGTAATTTTTTCTTAAATATTAAGAGTCCTTTTTTATTCTGTTTGTCTTAAAGAAAATTACATATTTAGTTAAATTATGGAAGCACCCACATTCTCCATTTATGATTTGAGATTTTACTTAATAACAGTATCTCCTAATTGGTACAAAATTCCAACTGAATTTTAAAAGATTCAAAACTTTATAAATGACAGAAGCACCCACTTTCTCCATGTATAATTTAATAACCAGTAAAATTATCCTACAGAATTTTAAAAGATTTAAAACTTTATAAATAATGGAAGCACCCACTTTCTCCATTTTTTATTTATAATTTTACTTAATAACAGCATCACCTAACTGGTAAAAATTAAGAATTTAAAAAGATTTCAAACTCTATAATTATTCTAATTAATTTTAAAAAAAAAATGAAAATTCTTGTAAAAATTCATTATTTATTGATGGACTAAGTACAATCTACCCCCATAGACTAAATAAAGTGTTTGGTTCATAATTCAAACGTATATCACCTGAAGAAGGCTCAAGCATACAATGGCAAAAAACGATGTGAATATGGCAACAGTTTAAACAAATTAAACAGTGGCAATAGCTACAATACATCATCTCAGAAATCTGGAAGAATTTCGGAGCATACAACATCCAAAACATTGTGAATATGGAAATAAAGATGAGGGCAACAATCTGAATGATGCAAATAGTTGCAATAATTCATTTCAGAAACATAGGCAGTTCCTGAAGAAGCCCGGAGCGTACAAAGGCCGAAACATTATAAATATACACAGATAATGTCTACATAAGTAATATACTTAAGGAGGTATGGTGAAGTAATGGATAGCGACTTGCATTGAGGAAACGGAGAGGTGAGTTCAAATTCCAGTGGAACCCATTACATTCACTTATATGCTAATACCCCCGGGAATCCTTCTTCACCCACAGGAAGGACCAGGTTCTATAGCCTTGCGTGGCAACTGGTCTAGAAGGACAACTCAGAATTTAAAACCTGATCCTCCAGGTTAATGGTTGTGCAGTAGACTAACAACCTAGTCACTTAAAAAAAACTGGCTTGCTATAGAAACCGCAACGATATCGTAAGGCCTTATTTTTCTCTAGGAATTTAAAGGCATCATATGTATATATAATATACTTACTTCATTTCCCTATCAAACAAATATTTCAGCATCACTGACACACAGATTGAAATGACGGTAAATTAACTAATCAGTCTTTATTTGCATCACTTTCTCTCATTCCTGTGTTTCTATCAATGTTTTCATCAATTTTCCATGTTCTTAATTTCCACACTTTACCATTGTTAAATAGAAACATTTTTACATAATATATAATTAAATCAAGTAGACAATAACACATTCAGTGTGGAAATTATTTCATTATTCCTGTGTAAGTTTTTTTCCAATTTGTAAATATTAGTTTAATAAATAGAATGTAGAATTAACAAAAGATCTTCTCTTGTCCTTAGCACTAATGATGTTTTTCTTTATTTGGCAAAGCGGCCTGCATCAGATAATCTCGCACCATTGTGCTAGCTATGGACATGTTCATGTTGTCAGCGATGTTAGTCCAAGATGATGTCGAAAAAATTTGAAATCAACAGATATTTTTAAGATCCATTGTTTCTGAATTTAATTGTACACATTTCATAAGATATGATGGTGAAGCCATCTTGTTTCAGTGCAAAATGTTTGATCTCAAATGAGAGCAGCTGCTACTGCATTGTTAAAATAATAATTATGTGTATCTCTCATAACATTTCATGTATTTTTCTCTTTACCGATAATTATATCATTTATGCCTTTCTTTTTTTCACAGGACAAAAACACATTTAGACTTATGAAGGAAGGAATAAACAGGAAATATAGGGCATTTAAACTGTTGTAAAGTTGGATATAATTGGCCAGATGGAAACACATATTACAAGGAAACCATATTCTTGTAAAGTTTGTGGATCTGCATTTTCACAGAAGTCAGATTTGGTCAAACATATGCATACACACAATGCAGGGAAACCATATTCCTGTGAAGTTTGTAGATTTGCATTTTCACGGAAGCCAGATTTGGTCAAACACATGCGTACACACACTGGAGAGAAACCATACTCTTGTGAAGTTTGTGGATTTGCATGTTCACAGAAGCCAGATTTGGCCAAACATGTGCGTACACACACTGGCGAGAAACCATACTCTTGTGAAGTTTGTAGATCTTCATTTTCAGTAAAGAAGACTTTAGTGAATCATATGCGTACACACACTGGAGAGAAACCATATTCTTGTAACATTTGTACATCTGCATTTTCATTAAAGGCAAATTTATTAGTACATATCCGTACACACACTGGAGAGAAACCATATTCTTGTGATGTTTGTGGATCTGCATTTTCATCAAAGTCAAATATGGTCAAACATATGCGTATACACACTGGAGAGAAACCATATTCCTGTGAAGTTTGTGGATCTGCATTTTCAGCGAAGTCAAATATGGTCAAACATATGCGTACACACACTGGAGAGAAACCATATTCTTGTGAAGTATGTAGATCGAGATTTGCATGGAAGGCTCATTTAGTTATTCATATGCGTACACACACTGGTGAGAAACCATATTCTTGTGAGCTTTGTGGATCTACATTTTCACATAATTCACATTTGATCAGTCATATGCGTACACACACTGGAGAGAAACCATATTCTTGTGATGTTTGTGGATCTACATTTTCACAAAAGTCAAATAAGGACAATCATATGCGTACACACACAGGAGAGAAACCATATTCTTGTGATGTTTGTGGATCTAAGTTTTCTGTGAAGTCAAATAAAGACACTCATATGCGTACACACTTTGGAGTGAAACCATATACCTGTGAAGTTTGCGGATCTTCATTTTCAAGTAAGACAAGTTTGGTCGTTCATATGGATAAACACGCTGGTGAGAAACCATATATTTGTGAGGTATGTGGATCTGGATTTTTGCACATGTGTGAAAAGGTTAATCATATGTGTACACACACTGGTGAGAAACCATATTCTTTTGATGTGTGTGGATCTACATTTTCACACAAATCAAATAAGGACAAACATATGTGTACACACACCGGAGAGAAAGCATAATGTTGTGAAGTCTGTGGATGTGCATTTTTAATGGAAACTAGATTTGTTCAATCATATGTGTAAACACAATGTAGAGAAACCATATTCTATTTAACTGTGGATCTTTATTTTCATGAAATATGGTAAAAATATGAACATACACACTGGATAGAAAACATACTGTTGTGGAATTTATGGATCTACATTTTCATGGAAGCCAGATTTGGTTAAACATATGCAAAAATACACTAGGGAGAAACCACATTCTTATGAAGTTTGTGGATATGCACTTTGATGCATGTCAAATATGGTCAGTCGTATGCATACATACACTGGAGGAAACCTTATTCTTTGAAAGTATATGGATCACATATTGAAATTAGTTGGACAGAAACTGTAACTTGGTATACATTTAGTTTCTGAATCTGTAGAAAATACTTTTTTAGTTCATCATGTGAAAACTTGTAGAAATCAAAAAAAATTCTTGATAGCTTTGCTGATAACCTGTTTGAGAAATCACACTTTTTTTAAGATATATGGATTATTCTTTTGTAAAAATTGTAATGCATTATTTTCAAATACTGTAAAATGCAATAGACATGCAATGATGCTGATAGATGCACGTCCGTCATCACTGTTGCATAAAAAATTTAATGCTGTAACTTCTTCATCTGTGCATCTGAAGTTTACCATGAAAAGCAATTCATTGCACAAAGGTATGACAGAAATTTGTGCATACATATATATATATTTTTTCATTTTGTATTTTTGTTCCTACCGTTTCAATAAACATTAAACAAATCATTTGATGTTATTCTTTCATTTACTCTTCACATATTTTTTCTTTCATTTCTGCTTTCCTTCTTTGGGTGGTGGGATGTATGGGTGTTATTAAATAAACATCAATGTTGCTTTACAAAACACATTCTTGCGTTATTTTTTATTATTTTGAAGCAGAAACACATGGATGCATCTAAACAAATACACACACTGGAGAGAAACCATGTACTTATGAAGTTTTGGATCTGCATTTTCAGTTAAGATAGTGGCAGTAAAAATACATTTTGTCTAAAAAAAAAAAATGAAATTTTCAAAATAGATTAATTTTTTATGTTTGACTATCTCTTGGGCAATAAAAATGTTTTCTCCATCTGTCCTATTCCTTCTTCCTCTTTGATAATTTCTACAATTTTTCAATTTCACTAGAATTGTTTCTAACCAGAGAGAGAGTATTCTCATCTTTCCTTTTCTCTAAGTCAAATCCTTTTATTTTACAGATATTAAAACAAATTGACTTCCTTTCATTCCAAATGATGCATTTAGCTATGGTAAAATTTCTATTACTGCAGTGATTTTGTAATGTTCAGATTGCATTAGAACGTAGGCCGTGCTTCAGACGTTATCCTGCTATCTCTGTTCTGCCTCAATAATCCATAAAGTCCCTAACCCTAACATTCAATATACCTAATCTGCGAAATGACTTAAATCAAAATAAAGTGAAGTTGAACAACTGTCCACAAGACAAGGTAATGCTGGTAGTATTAAAAACCACTCGCTAGATGGGCCAGCAGAAAGTTCCCTTGTCAAAGTTTGAAGTTTCAGAGCTTTTACCTTGAAAGCAGGATGTCTTTTGTTTTCTACACAACATGGAATAGACCATTATTTATGAGGTATTGGCAGAAGATGTTCAAAACTTCTTTCTGTCTTTCTAGCCAAATCGCTATCTTACGAACATTTCTCTTAATAATAATTTTAAAATAATTCAGCAGACGATGTTATTTTTTCATGTTAACTGGATTTTTGGTAATTTCCTTACTCGGGTTCCACCGTCCAATACTATGCATCAGAAAAATGGTGAATTTATTGCAGTTGCCGTAATTCTAGTCTTTTGAGTAAAATAAAAATATAGTATCTGTTCTGATAAGCTTAATCTGATTATCTCTCTCTATTTGTATCTTTCCTTTCATTCTTACCTCCACAAATTCGCGATACCTAAGTTTGAAAATGGATTTTAAAATAAGAAAAATTTTTCTTGAAGCTTTGATTTTAGGTTTAATTTAAAGGTAATAGTTTAAATTTAATATTCCTAATAAGCAAAATACTTTGTTGTATATTTTTGTAGACATGATTAAAATTCTTTTCTGGGATGATGGTAGATGAAAAAAAAAGAAGAAATCTGTAGACCTGTTGTTCAATTATTCCAGGTAAACACACTGACCAGCCCAAAAATTGAACAGGGAATTTTGGTCTTTTGCTTTCAAAATGAAACATCTTTCCTTTATTGTATCTTAACCATGACATCGTTGTTAAGTTCTCTTGACTTGCAGCAGCAGCTGAGATATACATCTGCTAAGGTAGTTCCTATTCATCAAAGAATTTCTCAATTCACTCGGTTTATTATTGACGCTATTTACATTCGGACTGTTGTCCTTAGCTTTGTTGTTGTTATCATGTTTTGGTTGTTGTGCCCTCCAGCCGCCAGGTGTCAATCCAGGTGACCTACACGGAATTCTGAAATGAACCCTTTATTTAATCTACAGAGCTAGGCTGTTCTCATTTCACTGTCTAGTTCTTATTTGTAAATCGATGTTCAAATATCATTTGCTCATTTCCACTGATTCCAAGTACACACACTGCCTGGCCCAGGGATTGAACTCACAATCACTGTGTCACTAAGTTCATGAACTAATGTTTTAATTCTGTAGGGCAGTTTTCTATAGGGAACGTGGCGCTGTAACTGATCTTTGTGTCCTACTTTGTTGAATGCCTTTGCGTCGTCTATAAAACACTGGTGCACATTCTTCTGCATTTGTATTGCTCTTTCTGATAACGTATCCTGAGCATGAATATCACGTTCCTTGTTCCGGCGTCTTTAAAGAACCCGCACTGTTCTTGTCCTATCTCTGGCCTGATTCTGCTGTGCAGTCAATCCATCAGAATACGGTTGATAGGTTTTGTTATTTGCCTCATAAGGCTGATTGTTCGGTAGAGTTCACATTTCTTAGGCAGTTTTATGAAAATAGGTCTGCTTAGGTCTTCTAGTATATCACCAGTGTTGTAGATTTAATTTATTATTTCTGTAATCTTGTCTATGCCAACATCATCTAAGACTGCCAGCATCTTTATTATAATTCCGTCTGGCCCTGCCACTTTGCTTCTGTTCAATTTGTCTAGTGAGACTTCCACTTTGGTTTTTAGTATTCCTGGCCAGTCCATATTTCTGTCTGTTGCCGGTTGTTCTCTTTTGTCATGGAAATGATCTCTAATATATTCGTACCAGCACTGAAGAATTTTTCTTTCACTAATATGAACGTTCCGTATTTGGATTTTATGCAGCATGTTGATGAGCATGTCTTCTGTCTTGTTACTTCCCTTATTTTTTTTATGCATATCTCCTTTATCTGTGATAATTATTCTCTCTTTTTCTGTACATTTTTCATTGAGCCATTGTTATTTAGCCTGCCTTCATTTGTTTCTTATTTCATTGTTTAGTTTGTGCCTTATTTTCATTGTGTAGTTTTCTGTATCTGTGTATCTATATTCCATTCCGTGTCTTCGCATTGTTTTCTGTCTCCTTTGCATCATGTCAAGAATCTTATCTGTGATCCATCATTTTTTCTTATTTGTCCATTTTCCCGTTTGATGGTGTCACTGAAACATTTCCAGTTTACATTTCCATTTTGTCCCTCACAATTGTTCATATATTTTTCCTTCAGGTTTGGGTCATTCAGGAGTTGTATTTTAATTTAGGTGTTGCATTCGCCTTCTTCAGGTTCTGTATTTTGACTCTTAGTTTACATAAATCAGTGAGGTGGTCACTTCTGCAGTTGGCACTTGGATAGTTTTAACAGAAACACAAGATTAACAGAGTAATTTACCAATATGTAATGTGTGTGTGTAACAAAAGAAAGTCCCAGATTAAAAATCCTTGAATACCAACTGCTTCTTATACAAATTCTGGAAGCAGTCAAAACACATTTTTTTTAGGTGCAAGTTGTACTTTTCAGGACTTGTTTATATGATTGTGACAATTACCTGTGAAAAATTTTAGGCCATTTCATACCCACTTTCCTGCAGCATTGCAATTGACATTTTGCCAACTTTTACTGTACACCAAAAAATAAGAGCCATTTTTTGCCAATAATGAATTGTTTAATTTAATTTAATTAATCTAAATGTTTAATTTAATTCCGATATTATTTAAGAGGTACATCATATTAAAATATTACAAGTTGATATTGAAATCTATTTTTGTGCAGAACCAGGATATCATTGTCCTAGACAATAAACTTTGCCTAATATATCCATCTCATGTTTTTGTATCCCATCACTTTAGTGCAAGCTCCAGTCATTACTTTCATCCCTCTTTCGACAAGCATTTTTATTCCTCTTTTGCCAACTCGGGAACTACTAATGGTGTCTCAAGAATGTCATAGAGTAAGGATCAGTTCATTCATCCAGTTAATCATAGAATCATAGTTTTTTGTTTGGGAGTCACCAATTTTCTCTGACAACAGGTGGCACACCTGATAGATTTTTTTTTACTCCTGTGGCAGTGGAGACTTCAGGGGTTATTGGCCCTCGTTCGATGGTGTTCCTTCGGAGGATTGGCGCGATTGCATCTCGATTAAGGAACGAGCCTCGCGAAACGGAGTGGCTCTTGCAGCATGTCTCACTGGCGACGGTTCGAGGTAATGCTTTCTCCATCATAGCGGCTGGCAGAGGATAGAAAAAATTGTTTATAGTTACGTTGTTCTGGAATTGTCATCATTGGTCGACTGAACTTGCTTTGTTTCAATGACTTTTGTTTTGTTATTATGAATTACTTTGCAAGATTCAAAATGCAATAACTCAACATTGACATCAACCTTAGCACATTCACTCTTTATGCCTTCAATCAAGTGAGGTGCATCAGAGATTTTCAATGAGTAAACTTTTTTACATGAGAATACTCCAGAAGAAGTCAATTCTTTCTTCTTTCAACAAAACTATGTTTATTTACGTTGTTCGGACTGTTGTCATCATCTTTATTGTCGTGTTCATAACGTTTCAGCTGTTTTATGCTCTGGCCTGAAATTTCGAACTGAATCATTTATTTTATCCACCAGGGTAGATTGATCTACTTCCACAGGCCATGCCTGTTCTGAATGTCTCAGTTATCCCACTTTAACTCGACTCTCTAGCCAGATATTGAACCCACAACTCTTTTGGTCAAGTCACTGGATCCAACTAATGATTTTATCCACTGGGCCATATCACACTTCTTAACTACACCGTTGAAACTGTTAGATGTAGACGTCTCTTCTACTCCAATAGCTTCATGTCTCGCACATCTCGCCTATGGAACTCCCTTCCCTATTACTGTTTCCCTGACAAATACAATCTCCAACGGTTTAAGTGTAGCATCAATTGACATCTCCAGTTGCCTTGATCTATCCACTTCCCTTCTCCACATCCTTTCATTTTTCATTCCTATCTGCTCTCACTCCAAATCTTCTGTAACCCCCTTGCCTTGATCGACACACTGTCTTTCTCTTTCTCCACATCCTCTCCTTTACCACTCCTATCTGCTCTTCCTCCAACCCTTCTTTAACCCCTTGTGTGATAGTGGCCTCCAGCCTTGCTTGGGGTGATACACTTAAAAAAAAAACAAAAAAAAACTTTGTACTCCTGACAGAAGATGAGGTGGGACAGTAACAGCTACAGATATCAAACAAATTCTTCATTTCTTCCTGAAATTTTTTTCCCACATTCTTGTTCTTTTTAACTTCCATTCCTCTACAGTATAATTTTCTCAACCATTCCTCAATAGATTTCTGCAAAAGAAGAGGAACAGTCTGGTTATTTCCAATTGCTTTTTCCCATATTTCTGTACAATCCTGGGCAGCCATCTTGATAAACATTGAGACATCTGAAAACTTTCCTTAGCCACATTCATATTGCTAGCAGTTCTTTAACGTCTCACCTTTCCAGGGAAATTTTTCCACTGGAAGAACAATCTTGGGTAGCCATCTTGATAAACATTGAGACATCTGCAAATTACCTTTGTCACATTTATATCGCCAGCAGTTCTCTAACATCTCACCTTTTCGGGGAAGTTTGTTCACTGGAAGAACACTTGCAGAGCCAAACAATGTAGGATTTGTGGCTGCCCTCGTTAATACAGTAGCCATCTCAGTAGCAAATTGATCATTTAACCTGATAAGTAACGAGAAAAAGTTAGTTAATGAACAAAATTGAATACAAATATTGTAAATTTGTACAATATACATTATGCTGCACCAACACAACAGAAGTAAATTTTTAATTTTCAGTTGCAGATGCTGCAGACTAAACTTCAACCTATCAGCTTCAAATTTGGCATGGAGTCTTAGATAGGAATAAGGAACAATCCATGCAGAGTGCAACTTTGAGTAAAATTTCACTGCTCCCTAACAGATAAAACAAACACAGGCGAACAGACATTCTCTGTGTGAACATTAGGTGATGAGCTTGGATAATTAATTTTATTTATGATACCCACATTCCAAGGCATTTTCCTCGCACTCAGTTTTGTCTTTCTTTCATTTTAACCTGAGGAAGCCAAAGAGAGCATACGCCTCTTTGGTGAAATGTGTCGTTAATATAATTTTCCACTTTGTCTCATCACCTTCACCATTGGATTAAGTATAATGCATTTTAGATTTTTTTTTTTTATATTGGTCGAATCCGCAGAGTCCACAATTTCAAGGTTGGTTATGTGACCCTGCAACTTGATCCCATTTTTAGGACAAAGAGTGTGAATATAGAACTTTTTCCAATTGTTTGATGTGCCTGTTTTACCGCATCCACGTTTTGTATTTGTAGAAGAGAGAAACATGAAAAAATGATTGATTTACTCTTGTTTTAAAAGTAAATCTGATCGGTTCAGTAAGGTCAAATTGGCAGCTGATCTAAAAAAAATGACCTCCAATCTTTTGTTAAGTGGGACAAATTGTAGCTTGTTAATTTTAACACCTCCAAAATGTAACTCTTCTCTTTTAATCACCTGAGAGAACAATTTTTACCTTCAATCATCATCTTATTCATTTCCTCACTAAATTCTTTTCATTCTCTTTGATTCCCAGCTTCCATACAACCACTAAAGTCAAGCAATGTTGAGCTTGGTCAGTACCTAGATGGGTGACCATTTGAGAATAATATCAGGTGCTGTAAGTTTGGATGTGCAGGTGGTGTAATGAATAATGGCTTGGAATCGTTAATCTGAGAGCCAGGTCCCAATTCCAGCTGAGTTCATTAGTCAATGAAGATAATTTGTGAAATCAAAAAACTTGAAGTTTAATACTTTTTTTTGCGTGTGGACCTTTTTAAAAAGAATTTTAATGTTTTCATTTTAGCAACACAACTGTTAGTTTTTTTTTTGTATGGATGTTCAAATGGGAATCAATTTTGTATTACAGCTCTCTGTTGCCCTATCAGAAGAATATAATGATTTAATAACTGTTAAATTGTATTGTATTCTATTATTATTATTATTATTAGTTTTATTTCCTTTGATATCTGGCATTTACACATTTCTTTCCGGGTCCCATCATGTCACTTTCCACTGCAAAATAAAAAATAAAAATAAAATAAAAAATAATTACATAGATAAAGCCCTTTGTAAAGTGTGGGCTGTACTTGTCAGAACAATTTTTTGTATCTCTTTGAGGCATGGACTTCCAGGGATCCCTTCAATCAGCCTACTGGAATCTTTTCCAACCAGTCCAAGGGCTCCAACTACAACAGGAATTGTTGATGTTCCCATGTGCCACATTTTTGAGATTTCTATTTCAAGGTCCTTGTATTTTGACAGTTTTTCGAATATCTTCAAAGACACATTGCAGTCTGCAGGGACTGCCATATCAATAAGGAGGCACTTATTTTGTTTGTGGTCTTTAATAACAATGTCTGGGTGATTGGCTTTGATTGTTCTGTCAGTGTGTATTGTGTTAGTCCCATAGAATTGTAACAGGTCCTATCTCCGTAACCGGGTCAGGGTGGTGTTCCTACCAGTTTCTTTCAGTTTCCTTCCCATAGGAGTTGCAAATTTTCCAGTGCAGATATTGGCCCATTCTGTCATGCCGAGTTTTATATTCAGTGGGTGCCAATATCGTGCAACCTGATATAAGATGATCAATGGTTTCTGGATATTTGTCACAGAATCTGCATCTTGGGCTAACACAGTATTTTAGTATATGTGCTTGATAATTCCTAGCATTGGTTTTGTGCAGCAATGATAAAACCTTCAGTTTCACCTTTCAACCCTGCACTACGTAGCCACTGATGCATGCGTTTTTTGTCTACATCAGCTTGTTTGGTACGGGCAGAGTATTGGCCATGGAGCGGTTTATCTTGCCATTGTTTCTTTATCTGGTCGGTCGCATTTGTCTTTGCATTCTTTGTTAAGTATTTTGCAACTTCAGCCGGTGTACAGTGATGTATTTGAATTTCTGTGCCCATTTGAAACTCCATTTTGAATTTTTTTTTTTTTTTTTTTTTTTTTTTATTATTATTATTATTATTATTATTATTATTATTACTACTACTACTACTACTACTACTATTATTATTATTATTACTATTACTACTACTACTACTATTATTATTATTATTATTATTATTATTACTATTACTACTACTACTATTATTATTATTACTACTATTATTATTATTATTCCTCCTCCTCCTCCATTAATAATAATAATGTCCCTGCAAGTTGTTATGCTCATATAGAGAATTTTCAGCGGTATTTTATATAGGCATGGAACTTGCAAGGAGTTTTTTATTCAATCATTAGTTTGAGGATTATGATACATCTGAAAATTAAAATAGGAAAGCCGTGAAATTTTCATGGGTACAACCAACACCAAATTTATTTAAAATTTTAATATTTACCATTTCTGCCACATTACATTGCCTTAAAGAAAGGAAATCAAATGAAGAAATGCAAAAAATGTAAGCACATTTATTTTTATTTATAATAAAAATACTTTTTACTGTCTCCCATGTGTTTTACTTGCGATGAATTCAGCTGATTATGTAATTTTTAAGTAACTTATAAAATAATGTATGAAGCCAATCTGATAACTTTTTTAATTATCCGAATAATAAGAATAGAATTAGATTCTTCTGAGATTAGTTTTTTTTATTTTTCTCTTATACATATTGAAATTTCTAATGTTTATTTATTGTCAAGTCCTTGAACCAGTGTTACTTTCATTATTGTTCCTAACATGTTTACTTTTGAGTTTTGTTGACTGAACGCCCGCAATAAAAATTAATTGGTCAACTAATTATTCTAATCACAATGTTATTTATTGGTAAACATAATATTTTGAGAAATTGTTTAATAATACCCTCCTGGAAGGAAAATGTAGTTAACTGAAAGAAAAATTTAGTTTAATTATTTTCGTATTTTTTCACTTCGCCTATTTAAATGGGTTTTCAACGTTTTGACAGAATAACGACGTATAGGGGCTTCGTATTATAGGTTCGGAATTCTGGCACTGTTGGTTGCCATGAACAAACATCAATCATTTTTTCTTGAAAGCCAAGAAATCTAAGGATTTTTAAAAACGAGGAACCACATCTTGTCTAACACCGCCACATCGCGTTCGTCTGTTATTATCAAGCGAAATATTGTCTGAAAAACCAAAGTAATTTCATGTTTTTCCATTTCTTAATTCTTTCTTTGTCACATTCGTTACAACTTCGACATTATTATATCAACTGAACGAACAATACAAACCTGGGTCGTCGGTTGAAGGAGGAGAAATCTCAAGGAAATCATTTGAAAACAAACAAAAATCAGACAATTTTCTTTTTCTCATTGAATTTTCTCGTCTGAAAGGTAAGTGAAGGAATAATGATAATTTTGAATGAAGAAGAATTCCTTACTTAATTGATTTCTCTCACTATTCGGGGGTCGGGCGCTGTTAGCAAGACAAAAATGCAAATAAAATTCAGTTGTGATCGCCTTAGAGACTAGACTACTAAAGAAGTTAAAATTAAAAACCTCAATGTTACTATTTATTTTAGTTAAAATTAAAAACTTCCATGTTACTGTTTCAATATTTTCTTCCATGTTACTGTTTCAATATTTTAATAACGAAAAATGACAACATAAACATATATTTTTAGTTGGATGTCATTATTTGGACCAAATTGATGCTGGCCTATTGATAATTTAGTCATTTAGGGCATCATCAGTTTTTCTGATTCACGTTTTTTGGACTTTGACAGATAAAAAATTTCAAATAGGTTTTTTGCGTTATTTTTATGATTAATTTTTTTTTTTCCAATGATTTGGAAATCTTTACAAAAATCAAATAATTGTCGGATTTTAATGAAACTTGCAGGAATTATTTAAATTATTATTAATAAATTAAAGAAAATGTGGTATGTTACCACCAACTTAATTCATGAAATTTCGAGAAATTAAATTTTTATCCCAATTTTTTGTTGTCATTTTCACATTTCTAATTCTGGCTGCACTTAATTTTTCTTTTGCTGCACCACCGCCATCAACGGAATTAAACCTTTTGGAGGACCAAGTTCCTTTTCTGGATAAATCTGCAACCAACTATTATCAAGTCAGGTCTGCAGCTCACAGTCATATTCTTTCTTGACACCTTTTGGTATTTGGGTACTCGTGCACATTGTTTTGCAAATTCTCTGGTGATTAAGCACGTGGCCACTTCCATGATACAATCCATATCTTTTTGTTTGGTTTGTATGCAGCACAGAAATTGGATTTTATCTCCTCATTGGCACTAATAAGAATTATGGTTCACTTATATTGGGTAGACAGATCAACTATCAGCTCTCATGTCTGTGATGTTGCTAACAGGCCCAAGAAGTGGATCTTAGCAAAGGATTTTCTCTACTCCTTAGCACTGATGAAAATGATGCTTTGTTTTTATTAGGCAGATCAATTATCAGCTTTCTTGTTTATATACTGACAAGCCCAAGAAGGGCGTGTTAGGAAAGGACCTTGCAGCAGATTCTCCCGCAGCAGATGCTGTCAGGCAGGTAGATTTTGAAACCATGGTATCGTTCTCAATTTGAAAGTTGGTGTTTGACATTTTACACTGTAAATATTTGTATGGTTTTTTGCTTCTATTTTTGTATCAATATATGTAAAGTTATTAAACATTTTGCAGTAGAAATATATCTATTCATCACATTTTTCATACACTCATTTTTAATTTCCTCAATTTAAATGAAAGCATTTTTCCTGTAATATATAATTCGAGCAAACAATTATGAAATTTATTGCATTTTTACTATGGATTTTATAATCCTATTTTTAACTATAAGTTTAATAATAACTTCATTTGCTTTCCCTGATCAACTTTCATCTCTCAAGTTTGCGGCATTGTAAGGGGACTTAGCAAAGGATCTTCTCCTACACTTTAATGTAAATTATGTTTTATTTTATTGGGCAGAGATGCCTGTAGCAGATAATCTCTTGGATTTGTGGCATTGCTGACTGTCCCATTTAGGGGAATTAGCAAAGGATCTTCTCCTAGGCTCTGATGTAAATGATGCTTTGTTTTTATTGGGCAGAGATGCCTGCAGCAGATATTTTATTGGCTTTATGGCATTGCTGACTGTCCCATATGAGGGGACTTAGCAAAGGATCTTATCCTAGGCTCAGATCTTCTCTGAGACGCTTGCAACAGATAATCTCCTACCAGGTGGTGCCAGCTATGGATTGATCATGTTACCAGTGATGTTTGTCCAAGATGATGTCTGAAAAAACAAAAATATTAGCAGATATTCTTCACGATCCCTGTCCTGGGTATGACGATAAACTACATCCATGTCCTGGGTAAGACGGTAAACTACATCCAACAGCAATACCTCTGATCAGGATGTTTTGAGGAGTGTGGAACCACCTCTTAATTGCTGGTGTTCACAGGTCCACCCTAACCCAGGGTGATAGCACCTGTTAGGGGGGTCTCAGCTATGGGCAAATAGTTAACACCCAATAAGTTTTAATACCAGAAATACTTTAAAAAAAAAATATTATCAGCAATAATTTTTGAAGGAAAAATTATTATCAGCAATACTTAAAAAAAAATACCAGCAATACAAACATTTATACATTCTTTAAAAAAAAAATTTGACCAGTTATAGATTTCTTCAAGGAAAAATATTCCCAGAAATAGATTTTTGAAGAAAAACATATTACCAGCAATAAAAATTTTGTCGGCTTTAGATAACCGATTGAGGTTGATATGCCGTAAAACAAACCAAACCCGTTAGGGTCCCAGATACGGGCAAATAGTTAACCCCCAAACTGGGGACAAAACACAATGAAAGTGTAAAAATAGGTTTTGAATACCAGAAATACTTTGTAAAAGAATTTTTACTAGCAATACATTTTTGAGAAACAAATATTACCAGCTATACATTTTTGTAAAAAAAATAAATATTACCAGCTATACACTTTTTGAAAAAAATATTACCAACAAAGGAAAATTATTATCAGAAATAGATTTTTTGAAGGAAAAAATGTTACCAGAAATAGATTTCTGGAAAAAAATATTACCAACAATGGAAATTTTGTCGGTATTAAATAACTCAGTGAGGTTGGTATGCCGTAAAACAAACCAAACCAAACCAAATCTTCATGATCCATGTCTGTATAGTTTCTGAATTGACAGAGTTCTGATTTTAATTGCATGCTTTTCATATGACGTGATGGTGAAGCAATCTTGTTTCACTGCAAAATGTTTGATCTTCACTGGCACGACTGCTGCTGCATTATTGAAATAATAATTACATGTATCTCTCATAATGAAGACTGCTTTCATGTATTTTTCATTGTCCCTATATGATTTATATCTTTTTTTTTTTACAGATGTTTTGGATGTACAAAAACAGCAGTGGGTATTATTGAGAATTTCAATGAAGGACAAGATATTTTACATTTCATGAAAACACAGACAAATATCTCCTACATGGTGCATATGAAAAACATGGATCTACATTAACGAAAGCATGACAATGAATTTTGCCTGGCAAGAAATAATATACTCTGAAATTAAACAGGAAAGATAGGCCATATTCATGTGGCAATTGCTAAACTGTTGTGAAGTCAGAGATAATAGTCAAGATCAAAACACATATTACAACAAAACAATATTCTTGTAAAGATTGTGGATCTGTATTTTCCCATGAGCTATATTTGGTCAAAAATATGCATACACATACTGGAGAGAAGCTATATTGTTGTGAGGTTTGTGGATCTGCATTTTCAGACCAGTCACATTTAGTGGGACATATGCATGCCCACCATGGAAAAAAACCATATTCTTGCGATGTTTGCAGATTTAAATTGACACAGACGTCTGATTTGGTCAATCATGTATGTATGCACACAAAAGAGAAACCTTATTCTTGTGAAGTTTGTGGATCTGCATTTTCATTGAAATCAGCTTTAGTGAAACATATGCGTACACACACAGGAGAGAAACCTTATTCTTGTGAAGTTTGTGGATCTGCATTTTCAGAGAAGTCGAGTTTCGTGAGACATATGCGTACACACACTGGAGAGAAACCTTATTCTTGTGAAGCTTGTGGATCTGCATTTTCACAGAAGTCGCATTTAGTCAGACATATGCGTACACACACTAGAGAGAAACCATATTCTTGTGAAGTTTGTGGTTCTGCATTTTCAGAGAAGTCACATATAGCGAGACATATGCATACACACACTGGAGAGAAATCATATTCCTGTGAAGTTTGTGGAGCTGCCTTTTCACGGAATTCAGATTTGGTCAATCATATGCAAACACACACTGGAGAGAAATCATGTTCTTGTGAAGTTTGTGGATATGCATTTTCAAACAAGTCAAATTTAGTGAGGCATATGCGTGTACACACTGGAGAGAAACCATATTCCTGTGAAGTTTGTGGATCTTCATTTTTGTGGAAGCAAACTTTGGTCAATCATATGTATACACACACTGAAGAGAAACCATATTCTTGTGAAGTTTGTGGATCTGCATTTTTACAGAAGGCAAATTTAGTCACTCATATGCGTACACACACTGGAGAGAAACCATATTCTTGTGAAGTTTGTGGATCTGCATTTTCGTACAAGTCAAATTTAGTGAGACATATGCGTGTACACACTGGAGATAAACCATATTCTTGTGAAGTTTGTGGATCTGCATTTTCATGGAAACCAACTTTGGTCAATCATATGCGTATGCACACTCTAGAAAAGCTATAATTTCATGAATTTTTGGGATCTCAATTTTCATGAAAGTGATTGCTGATCTCTGTACAGACACTCAAGACAAAAGATATACTTATTATATTTGCCTTCATGTAATTTCAGACAATCAGTTTTGGTGCATTATGTGAAGGCAGAGGAGAGAAATCTTAGAGCAAATTTAGTTTCTTAATTAGTAAAAAATTCTTTTTATTGCATCATGTGAGAACCCACAGAAATGAAAAAAAACATTCTTGATGGGTTTGTGGATGTACCTTTTCAGAGAAGACATATTTTTTTGTGCAAACTAAATAATTTACATTTATTTAGACTATTGTCCTCATCTTTGTTGCTATATTTATCATGGCGTTTTGACCAATGTAGGCTCTGGCCTTCTTTAGTTGGTCAGAATGTCGAATAGTCCGAATAATAATGTACATAATACCTCATCTCAGCAATATAGACAGAAACTAAATCATTTGTAAAAACTGTAATCCATTGTTTTCAAACACTGCAAAATGCAACAGACATGCAGCGATGCTGCTAAGTGCGCATCCTGCATCACAATAGCATAAAATATTAACGCATTAACTTCCCCTTTTAGGCATCCCAGGGACATAACTAAAGATTCCCAAGAAAAACTACACAAAAACAACCCATAAGTTTAATGACTTTAAGTTAAATGAGTTTGCTGTTGATACTAAGTGAACATCATTGATTTCATTTCATATGTTACTAATATATTCTTTCTGTAACCAAATCTGAATCATTTGTCAGATTGACAAGATATTGACAGAAATTAGTGCATATATATTTTTTTTAATTCTGTATTATTGTTGTTAACATTTTAATAAACACTGCAAAAATCATTTGATATTCGTTCAGATACTTTTTACTGTTTTTTCCTTCACTTTTTCTTTCCTTCTTTGAGCTTTGGTATGAACGGTTGGCATGAAATTGGCATCAATCTTGCCTTACAAGACACTTTTTTGGTTCTTGAAATCATTGAAGCTTGCCAACCCTTCTTTTAAACAATCTAATGAACAATAAGACCAAAACTTTTGTCAAAATGCATAGATGCATCTAAATACGTACGCACTCTGGAGAGAAACCATATTTTTGTGAAGTGTGTGGATCTGCATTTACAGTTAACATACAGTGTCAGTAAAAAAGATTTTATGTAGTATCTATTCTTATCAGCTTAATCTGGTTCTCTCTCTCCACTTTTATCTTCTCTTTATTCTTACCTCCACAGTTTCAAGATTTAAACTATGGTTTAAAATGTATTTTTAATAATGAAAATCTTAAAGATTTTATGTTAGTTTTAATTTGAAGCTAATAGATTTAATTTAATATTTCAAATAAGCAAAACACTTTGCTGTATTTCAAAACTAAATTGATTGGGAGGAATTTTTATTTTGAAATCACTGAAATTTGTGAGAATATTCAAAACTCTTATTATTTTATTGCTATTTACACTCTACAATCACCATTTGCATTGGGCTATTATCTTAAAGAAATGAAATGTAAGTAATTTCTTTCAAAGAAGACATTTGTGACACTGAGCTGTCGGCCTGTGGTCAACTCCCAGTCACAGCATGAAACAGTAATGTTTCTCCCACCAGTGTTTTGGGGATGCCTCTTTGTCACTGCCACCAGCCTGTGTTCCGGTCAAATGGTGGTCGTCGCTACCCGGCGGAATCCCTTGGTCAGGGTACCAATATGTGACACTGGCCTGTCCAGGGTTGAATCCTGGTCGTCGCTACCTGGCAGAATCCTTTGATCAGGGTACCAAGTGGGATGGTCGGTCGATGCTTACGGCTTCACAAGAGCTGCAACCAGTTCAACACCAGCTCCATGATTCCCAGCTCACTTCCAACGTCTGGTTATCGAAGTAACTGCTTTGATCTCAAGTCTAACCTGCCCACGTTGTGATTTTGATCTTAGGTAGCTGAGATCCATCAGGCCTCGGGTTGTAGTGTAAGATGAGTCTAGACTGGAGGAGATATCGCACAAGAGTAAAGAAAAAGAAGCAAATAAAAACCCAAGAGGTTCAAGTATATTAAAAAGTAACAAATTAACTTTATCCGTCTGTTATATACAGGAGTGTGTTTTTCTCCCAGCCCGTTTTCTAAGGAGTGTAACACTTCTACGTTTCTTATGCATGTTCTGGTATCCTAAGTCAACTGGTTTCGTTTTTAGGTGCTGGCTTGGCTTCGTTCATCAGTATAACTTGCTACTGGTAGGATAGGCGAAGTCAGAGGTCGTGGAATCTCTTGATCAGCTTCTGCGAGGCAACACTCTACTCAAGCTCTGACATCCGAACTAATTGATTGTCTTAACTCACACTCTCGAACGGCCGGAGGACGTTTGTTTATATGGGTGCTGACCTAAAACCGGTTCTGGGTTAGACGCAGTCTGGGGTTTTCGGTAAATCTCGATTTCAGACAAGAAATCTCTCTGTTGTCAGGCCAGGAAAATTGATTACTTCCCATTTTTGGGAAATTAATCACTTTGCATTTTGGGGGGTGGGATCTCCTCGTCCATGGGGAGAGCTATCCTTCTAAAATCTTCCTCTCTCACATTGATACCTCGTACCAATCCCTTCAGTGGACATTAATAACTTCCTTGTCCCTCATATCAAATTACTTCCACCTATCACCATTGCTTCTACTCGACCAATGGCTTCCCGGCCGTGCGGGTGTGGCTAAGCTGGCCTCCTTAAAATTATAACCCAGAATTTTTGTTTATAAAATTCTTTCTTTCCCATCGGCCAAAATTTTTACAAATCACACATTGCCACTTAAAATCTTTTGGTCACTCTGCACCTTCTTAACCAGCACCCTTTACAAATTCCATCAATCACTTGTCAAAGTTTTCCATCTGGTCCCTTCATGAAGTTAGCTTTTACTGGAACCCTTGGCTTCTTGAGAAATTAAATTTCTTATCTCCCAAATCACGATTCTTCCACGATATTTTTTCTCATGCCATATTTTTTTAAATCTCTATATTGCTATTCAACATGTCAGCGCCTGAAGACGACACTTTGGAAAAGTAAATAATAACAATTCTCTTTACCCTATATCGGAATGAAATATTTCATGCTGAAATTTTTTATAAGCCATATGGCCTGCCCGATATCTCGACGCTTTGCTTTTTCTGAATCTCATGTTTCTCTCGGCAAGCTTTCTTTTACAAACAACATTATTCACTTGTCAAAAAGCTCACATATGGCTTTTTTTTACAAGTCTACTATTTATGCCAATTTATGGGCCTTTGGGAAAGTGACTCTATTTTATTCTTAAGTAAAAAATAAAATAAAAATTTTGGGGTATCTTCTTTTCTGTTCTCAGTATTTTCTTGTTTTGATTTCTATGGTTAATTACTTAGCCAATTACCATAGCTAAATAGTGTCACACGTTTAAATTATTTACAATGGTTTTATGCAGGACTTTGAACAAATACGTATCAGTTCATCTAACTTACCTTCAGGGCGAATCTAAATCTTTTTCATACAAAAACAAACAGGATTAAATCGTTGTTGGACTTGATATTTATTTCTCAAGCTCAACAATATTTTGTAATCAATAATTTCAAAGAAATTGCAATTAAAAAAGAATACATACATAGAAAATGGAAGCTGCACATTCTATATTATTACCTTGGATTGAATTCATTTACTATAAGATCTTTTTCAGATAAACATTCAACACAAAAATGCATCAGTTTTATTTAAACCATTCTTTTTTTTTTTAAATTTGCACTTAGATTAATATTCATATCCACCGATGTTGTATCCATACATAATTAAACTCAAATATTACACCGAGTGTTTTTTAAGATAGAGTAACTTAATTCTCTTATGGAAAAGCATTCAGATATACACAACAGATCATCTTTTGAAATGCTTATAAATGTTCATTTTGCTCCTGACTTTTCTTTCCAATCGTCCCTCTGACATTGGACACTTGTGTTTGTTCCTCTTGAAAAGGCTGTAAGTCTATCTTTTCTGACCTAATCTATATTGTATCCCACTCTATTCAAACTAACACGTCCATCTTGGTTTCTATTTTCGCTATGTTTTTAGCCATTCTACTCTGCACCTTTTTATCTGTGGCACTTGGAACCATAGACCGTTTTCAATCCTCTTTCCATGCTTAGCAGATATTTTGTATCATTTAACCCTTACAAATAAATAATGCAACACGAACATTCTATACTATCACCTTGGATTGAAATCATGACTTTTTATTCACTTTTTTAAAAAGGCCTATCACAAAACGAAAAAGAGAATATCATTGCTGAATCAGAGTTTGAGCAAATATTGCCAACTGAAAGAAAGTGTTGCTTAAAGAATTCATAGAAACTGACAGTTCTGCACAAATGCTTTCACCAATGCTTCTGTAAGCCAATGAAAGACAAGCAATAAAATGTAAACCTTAACTAAAAACACTTTTAACATGAAATTTACTATTGGATTTTTTCAGATAAACATTCCATCAGAAAATGCATGTTTTATTTAAACCATTCTTTTTTCACTTGTACATTAATATTCATGTCAACTGAAGCCTTATCCGTATATAATTAATATTCATGTCACCTGAAGCCTTATCCATACATAATCAATATTCATGACAACTGAAGCCTCTTCCATATATAATTGAACTCAAATATTACCTTGAGTGTGTCACAAGAAAATCTACCTCAAATCTCTGATAGAAAAGCATTCAAACATGTATATCACAAAAAAGATTATAAATGTTTATTTTGCTCATCACTATTCTTTCTTTCACTAAATTTCAAACTCTTTCATTAATATACAAGAAACAGTCATGTGAAAACCAGTTTATTATCATATAAATGTTGTGTCATTGTAGGATTGAGCACTTTTTTCTGATGTATCATTTTAGTATACCTTTTTGGTCTTATTCTCTCTGTTAATATGTATATGAAATGATAGATGCTTCAGACCTAGTATATTGCTTTTGGTGGTATGCTCCATTGCCTTGGTCCAATCATCTCTCTGACATTGAGTGACACTTTTGGCACAGATGTAAATATATTCTGGTGTGTGGGAGTTTCTTTTCCTCAAACTGGTGATTCTCCAGTTATTCGATTTGTGGTCATGTTGGGATTTTCTCCAATCCTCGATGATTTTAGTTAATGAGTCTACTGTATGGATTCACCAGCCACCTTCACTATAACATCCTGGGGTTAGCAAAATTTGTATAAATGCCCATATCACTGAACAGAGCAGTACCAAAAGCAGAAACCTGTTGAGTGCACAAGTAATGATTAATCCTGTTTGGTCATGTGTACACAGGATTATTATGATAAATATATAACAGGTCAACTTCAAAAAAGCTTAAAGAGTCCGTCCCAAGCTTACAACAGTCCCAACCTATAACAACACATGGTTAAGGCACTTATCGTGTCTACCACAAACATCCGATATGGCAGAAGAAGACACTGTGCAATGGAAGAATATGTCATCATACAGCGGTAGATTGAAAAAGGTGGCGTGGGTCAGTTCCTGGTTTACCCAGTTGATAGGCTTAAGTTGTTTGACTGTCGCTTAAAAGATGTACATCTGTGCATGTATTGATGAGTACATTCTCCATATTTGAAAGCTGCCATAATCATGACCATGGCACTTTTTCCTTGTTTGCACTTACCCAATAGTAAAGAACTTGAAAATATAACATACTTTCTGAACACAGTGAAAAGAAGAATAACAGTAACTGGTGTAAAAGAAAAATGTGTCTCTTGTTTCACAAATAGTTTCAGTAGACAATGTCAATATTGTATAGCAATTTCAATCTTTTTGTCATTATTCTGTGATTTTTCATAAAATTTGAATTGTTTTCCCATTCATAAATGTCATTCTTTTCTATTTTATTGTAGTGAATAAAGAACAAATGAATTAGTCCTGGATTTTTGTTTACATGAATTATCGTTATAAACTTAATTATTCAGGCAGAGACGCTGCTATCATGGTACAATTTTTCTTTTTACATCTGTTACCCACCACTCTTATTTTATGAAAGCTCAAAAATTCAACGTGTGTAATTTTGTGATTATATTAGTTAAAAGCAGACGACTTTGAAGAATATAAATCAATTTGTTTAGTAAATTTCGACCCAATATTACTCAAAATTCAGCTCTGAATTTTAAAATGCAAAACCCAATTAACCAAAGACATTATTTAATTAAAAAAAAAAGGTTTTAATGGCTTTTCTGAATAATATATATTTAGGACATTAGTGTATGAAGCCAAAATATTTTTCTGGTGAAAAAAGAATTTTTACAAGAATTGTTTTCTTTTTTTCAATTTTAAATAAAAAATATGACAAATTTGTTAAATATTTTAAAATTAAGTTTGAATCTCTGTATTTCTGCAAATGCTTTTATTCTTTTTACAGATCATAAAATTGAAAGCTTATTACAATCTGCAATACGATAATATCTTGAAAATATTTTTTAATATGCGAAAAATATATTAAAACCATTTTCTTCAAAAACTATGGCTGCACGGTTCAGAAATAATAGATCGTGTTTTAAAAGAAAAGCCATAAGAAATTGCTTTGTTTTCCTTCTGGCTAGTGTGATGTTGCACTGAGTTTACTAAGCGGGGAGGGCTTCTTGCAAATCAGTGATGCGGCAGGGAGGACCACTACGTTGGTTCATATACCACCAAACTCTTCTCCGTCTCCCGTTTTTTTGTCTGTCTGGATTTTGAATTTATCGGTTGGTAATTATCAACAATACTGATGGATATCAAATAATCAAAGCTATGCATGTATATATTCATACATATATTTACATAATGACAAACATTTATCAACACAACATCCAAAAGGAATAAAAGAGCAGCACAGTCATAACTATAATAAAAAATGTCTTTCTCTTTCTGTCATAAAGTTTATATCTATATAGCCTGGCCAAGGCTAACGTCCTCACATAGTTCCTCTTTTTTTTTTCTTTTTTTTTTTTTATATATATAGGATCCTTTCTTTTTTTTTTCTTCCTTTTTTTTCTTCTTTAACACACGTGCCCTTACAGGTCTTCTCTTTCTCTTTTTTTCTTTCTTGGAAAATAAATTGAGTCACTAGGGTTTCGTTTGTTCTATTTTTCCTTCTCTTTTTCTTTTTTAAGGCCCGTTAACCTTTGCATAGGATATAATTTCGGAAATGGCAGTACTTATCTTATTCCCTTTTCTGGGGGGGATTTGTCTTCTTTTGGCGAGTCTTCTTACGGGGATCTGGGTGTGCCTCAGAGTTATGATATCTTCGACCCTGCCTCGGCGAACATCAGCTCATAACTGGTTTTTAACTTCAACAATTTGCCCGACATGAGTCACTTTTTGGCGCCAACATTATCCCCCCCTCTTCTCGGCTGACCTCCACACACACTAACCCAACTGGCTGCACACTATTCGCGAAGAGCGAGTGGGGATTTGTTTCTCTCTCCTCGTTCGCCTAGGGTTTGTATGGAGAGGACATGATAACTTCTACCACATCCTTTCCCCTCCCTCAACAGCCACCACACGACTGACCTTCGCTGTCTGTAGCCGACGAGTTGCAGAGAGGGTGAGGGTGTCTCCCCTTCTTGCCTTCTACGACACCTCGTCACACTAGTATGTATCAAATTCTCTGACCATCATCATCGCATTTTGAAAATTTTTAATTTTCTTTTTTTACATGCTATTTAACTAAACATTTATTTTAATGAGTGACATATAGCAATTATAAATGATTTTCTTTTTTAGATTCAATTTTTTTAGGGATGAAAACAGTGCAGTCTTTGAACAAATCTTTGTTAAAAAAATAACTAAAAAATCAATGAAATATTAGCCTTTTGAATATATTTAATTTTTTAAAAATTGCTTTATAGTTAAATAAGCTAGTTTCTCACCGCCGATTCTGAGAACACTATCTGCTTTGATCGGCCAAGCATTTTTTTCCATTCGTCAACAACTGAGAGAGAATGCCCAATTTTTGCATATCAAAATACTTTTATAGCGACTCCTGCGACTGAGTTGTTTATAATTTAAATATTCCATCTTCAGCATGTCATGCAGAATACGTGCCCCTTTTTTTTCGGTAAGTAATTTTTTTCGCCACATTTTCCGTCGTAGGATACACACAACACACTGTCGCTTGTTTTGACATGGTAATTCGCCATTTTCTTCGCTATACATTTATAAAGAGAATAACAAACTTAATAAATAAAATTAGCAGCATTACCTGAGTTTTCTGAAAGTACCTCAACATTAGCTGAAGACCAGTCACAGACTTCTAAAATTTTTGTAGATACTGAAAATGAATTGCAACTTCTTAATGAGTCACCGTCAATGATTGCTGAATCACAGAACAAGCATCAAAAACATGATAAACAAAGCAGTTATGAGGAATAAAATGTCTTCCTTGTGAAATAAGTACTTTTCAATTTTTAAAAATAATTTACTTTTCATTATAAATTTATTTCTATAAGGGAATATAAAATTGACAATATATAGTGTGTTTTTTGACAATTGTATATGACATACCGTTATAGATGAGTCCCAAATTTTCAATAGTTCTTGGTTAAGTCCAATGGTGAGCGTGGATGATATGCATGCAGCAATTTCCTAAACTAGGTGAGTTAGGTTGATAGAAAAGCCGGAAGTTCAAGGCTGTTTGATTAGTGCTGATCAACCAGATGAGTTAGGTTGAGATAGAGATGCCAGAAAGTAGGGACCCTGGTGTAGCCAGAAGTAATAAAAACCAGATACGTTGGAAGTAAGAATGGATAGGAAAGACCAACTACTGTCAAGTTGGCAGACAAAAATAAATGGGCACATAACTCAATACATAACCTGTCCAAAACACCCTAGCCATGGACCTGCATTTCTCCCCTTCTTCGTTTGTCTTGTCCAGCAAGAAGTTGCAGAGTTATAGGAAGGGAGTGTAATAACATCAACTGGGTTTGCAAAGTACAAAAAAATCTTAAGAAAAATTAATTCAAAGCTGCTAAAACTTACAAAAAATGTTCCCAAAGAGTATTCAGACTAAGTTCATAATAGTGAACTAACTAAAAAGACATTAGATTGATTATGAATCTAAATGAATTTGCTATATTAAATTGAAGGGTATGCAGAAATGCAATAAAGAATAGGGGAAGGTCATGAAGATATATAACGCCTGTCCTTGATCCCATGAACGGATTAGTGAAAGGCAATAAAGACCAATAGTTTAAAAATATTTTTTGTTGTATACAATTTTATGAAAATTAGTATAATGAATAATTTTATTTTGTAAAATGAGAAAAAGTATATTTTAGCTAAAAAAAACTAAAGTTTAGTAAATTGCTTTTATTTTCATGTAATTCTGATATCATAAAATATCTATATTGTAAGCACCTTCAAACTTCATGGGTTACCTTGCATAAATAAACGTTATTTTGTATTTTAAAAAGCAATCCAAAAAGTAAGTATATCTATTATATTTATCAGATTTGGATAATTCTTAAATTTATTCATTTTTCTTTAAAACAAATACCTTGGACAAATCTTGGAATTTTAAGAGGTTTTTAATTTTGCTGTTTTCTCTTTTCATCAATAATAAAATTTAATATAAAATTAGAAAAACAGATTCTGTTTTCACTACAATGTTCTAACATTGGTACTTCAACTGATTTGCTAAAAGATTAGCTGTGATGAAAAAATGGCCCAAAAGTAATACAAACAAAGCTTTATTGTCAAAATCTTTGTTATTATTAAAAGGAAAGACCAAAGGATCTTTTGATTATTAAATTATATTTGTAGGGTGAGTGGCCATGATTAAATGTAAATAAATGGCCGAACTGCCCAATAAACAGAATTGACAAAGTTCGCAATATACATTAACAAGGGCCAAAAAATGATGTAAAGCAAACAAGCAATGTATGGAAGACATATTAACAGTAACAAGGCGAAGCAATAGAAATATGACAAAAGCTTCACAAACTAAGAATTGGGGTTGACACAGAAGAGCAAATTCAGACAAGCAAACATAGAGCAAATTCAGATAAGCAAACTGACAAGACAGTCAGGACCTGAGTCAAATGAAACTGAGAAACGGCCTCTGTTATTGTCTAGAAAGAAATTCCAGTGTGTATTTGTGTACTTCTGCCTATGAATTGGGGAGGGGAAAGTATTTTGTAGTCATTGCAACACAGATTATTTTTCTTTTGGGGATGGCCCATTTTTTGAGTGAAGCCTTGTTTCTGTGAGTTCAGTCTTTGTCTATGTTTATGACCGTGTTTTTTGTACTGTACTGTAATATTTTGTGCTGATTTTTGTGACTTCTTTCTTGTTGGTGTGCTGTGGCTAGGCAACAAACACAATGGCCGAGTCCAAGTCTATCTGTTTGGAATTCAAATAGGCCAAAAAAGGATATGGCCTATTAAATCACTCATATATTGAGCAAAGTGTGCCATCAGCAGATTCTTCATCCAAGTAATCCTGGACAGGAAGAAGTTCCAAGAAATTCCCGACATTCTGGTGTGCAGGGGCAAAGAATTTTTGTTCTAATGGAGGGTAGAAGCCCACTCTGTTGGTTGTATGTGGCTGCCGGTCACTTAGCAAATGTGTGTCCAAATCAAACCCCAATACCTCAGCCAGGGACATCGAAGGAGGTGTGGTGGAGGACAAGTTCAGCAAGGAATCAGATGGTACTGGAGAATGGAGGGAGGTGTCGGAATAGGGACCAAAGATTGCTGTACCTCCTTCTTCTCCCCAGTGGGATGTCCTGCAGCAGCAGCAGAAATAGCAAAAGGAGCTACCACAAAAGCAGCTGAAGTAGGACAAAACCAACATCTGCAGCAAAATCAACTGCTCAAAGATCAGCAACAACAGCAGGTGCTGTCTCAGAAGGAACAGCAGCAGCAACTTGAGGTGCAGCAACAGCAGACAGAGGAGTTGCCATAGATGGACCTCTACATGGGTGTAGAGATGTTGCCACCTTGGTCATACTCATAGAAAAGGATGAGGAAGGAGAAGAGAAGGTTACCAAGAAGGAAAAGAAGAAAAAAAAGCAAGACTCAATCTTACAATGGTACAGGAAAATAGAAAGTGGTCAAGAGCTTTTGTGCTGCCACGGTCGGTTAGACAGGGTTGCCCACAGTTGCCCTTTACACTTTGGCATTACAGTCCCTCCTTCACTGGTTAAGGGACAAGGCATGCATTCCAGCCCTATGTGGAATTGCTGTCCCTGGAGGAGATTCAGCTAGAATTTCAGCCTATGCAAATGATGTATCCAATTTTGTTTTGTGTATATATATATATATATATATATATATATATATATATTTTAAAACTGTGAAGTTTTGGTTAAAAACGTTGTTGTTCTCCTTGAGTCAGCAGACAGACCAAAGAATAGTATGGTAAATATTGAAGTCTTTTTAACATGGAAATTTCAGGAAAGTATATTTCATTTTTAGAACAATTTTTAATATTATTATATTGTGATGAATTACATTGAATTATATTGTGATGAAAGATATCTCAAAATAGTGTTAAATAAAAAAATTCAGCAATTTCAAAATGAAAACTCCTCCCAGTCAATTTAAAATAGTATTGACATATAGTATTTTGCTTCTTGGAAATATTAAATTCAATCTATTAGCTTGAAATTCAATCTAAAATAAAAGCTTCAAGAAAGATTTTTCATTTTTAAACATTCATTTTAAAACTTAAGTATCACAAATGTGTGGAGGTAAGAACAAAGAAAAGATAGAAGTGGAGAGAGAGAATCAGAGGAAGCTGATAAGAACAGATACTACACTTTGATCTTAGTGAAAAGGCCTAGAAGATGAAAGAAAGAAGGAAAGATAGAAGTGAAGAGAGAGAATCAGATGAAGCTGATGAGAACAGATACTACACTTTGATCTTAGTGAAAAGGCCGAGAAGATGAAAGAAAGAAGGAAAGATAGAAGTGGAGAGAGAGAATCAGATTAAGCTGATAAGAACAGATACTACACTTTGATCTTAGTGAAAAGGCCTAGATGATGAAAGAAAGAAGGAAAGATAGAAGTGGAGAGAGAGAATCAGATGAAGCTGATAAGAACAGATACTACACTTTGATCTTAGTGAAAAGGCCTAGATGATGAAAGAAAGAAGGAAAGATAGAAGTGGAGAGAGAGAATCAGATGAAGCTGATAAGAACAGATACTACACTTTGATCTTAGTGAAAAGGCCTAGAAGATGAAAGAAAGAAGGAAAGATAGAAGTGGAGAGAGAGAATCAGATTAAGCTGATAAGAACAGATACTACACTTTGATCTTAGTGAAAAGGCCTAGAAGAGGAAAGAAAGAAGTAGAGAGAGAGAGAATCAGATTAAGCTGATAAGAACAGATACTACACTTTGATCTTAGTCAATAGGCCTAGAAGTATGGCAACCAAAATAAAGTACCTTAAGATGGGGATTTGGCTAGAAAGAAAAAAGGGAAAATAGATGTGTTTAACATCTTCTGCCACTTCCTCATAAATAATGGACTATTCCAATTTGAGTGTGTAAAAAAGCAAAAGACGATCTATGTTCTAGCATTAAGAGCACAGAGATGTCAATCACTGTCAGAAAGCTGCATAAGGACTCAAATTCTGACAGGAGGATTCTCTTTTGGGTGGTCTATTGAGTGGTTTTTAAAACTTTACTTTATTTTACTTTGTTTTAAGTCATTTACCAGCATCAAAATGTTGAGGGAGGATTGATTCTCTTTGTTTCAAATATGGTGAGTGAGGGTGGTGTGCCAAAAGTTGATGCATTTATTTGGTTTATGCAGATACGTGTCTCTTTTGTTATATTTAATACAAATATCACAGTACATAAAGTTTTTCATTGAAAAGTGTTGCAGTTTATATTTTGTGAGCCAATACTCAATAAAAGTTTAACTTTCTTTAGGAAGAAGATGAAGAGAATTGGAACAGTTGCCCAGTTGCTGCTCAGGCTCAGTCAAAGAAGAGACACATGTAGGTACAGGTTGTATTGACTTACTCTTGAAGAACTGAAAGAACTGAGCAGGCTCTGCAAGGAATTCAGAGGTAGAAATAGCAAAAATTGCAGCTGCAATAGTCCGCTGAATATTTATGGATTTTATCTTTTCCTTCAGTCACATTCATATAAATTTTCCAGCCATTCTTCAGTCAGGAATAAAGGGGGTCTTGTCTGAAGTATGACCTATGTTCTGACTCAATCTGAACATCACAAAAATCACTGCAGTAATCCTAAGAATTTTTACCATAGCTAAATGCAACATTTAAAATGAAAAAAGTCACTTTGTTCTAATGTCTGTAAAATGAAAGGATTTAAATTAGGGAAAGAAAAGGGGGAGACTCACTCTCTTTGGTTAGAAAGACTTCAGCAGAAATTCAAAAAGTGCGGTAAAGATCAAAGAGGAAGAAGGAATAGGATAGGTGCAGAATACATATTTATTGTCTAGAAGACAAATTCATCTATTTCAAAAAGTACATTTTTTTTTAGACAAAATTAATCTTTGTACAGACCCTTTTTCTGGACTGAAAATGCAGATCCACAAACATCACAAGAATACTGTTTCTATCTGATGTGTGTATGCATATGGTTGATCAAATCAAGTTCCTGTGAAAATGCAGATCAACAAACTTCATAAGAATATGGTTTCTCACCAGTGTGTGTATGCATGTTTGACCATATTTGATTTTGATGAAAATGCTGATCCACAGACTTCACAAGAATATGGTTTCAATCCAGTGTGCGTACACATATGTTGCAATAAATGTGACTTCTGTGAAAATGCAGATGCACAAACTTCACAAGAATAAGGTTTCTCTCCAGTGTGAGTATGCATATGTTTAACTAAAACAGATTTTTGTGAAAAAGTAGATCCACAAACTTCACAAGAATGCGGTTTCTCACCAGTGTGCGTACACATATGCTTGACTAAATCTGGCTTACATGAAAATGCAGATGCACAAACTTCACAAGAATAAGGTTTCTCTCCAGTGTGTACACGTATATGTGTCACTAAATGTGACTTCAGTGAAAATGCAGATCCACAAACTTCACAAGAATATGGTTTCTCTCCAGTATGTGTACGCATATGTTTTGCCCTATTTGACCTGTCTGAAAATGTAGATCCACAAACTTCACAAGAATATGGTTTCTCTGCAGTGTGTGTACGCATATGTTTTGTTCTATTTGACCTGTTTGAAAATGTAGATCCACAAACTTTGCAAGAATATGGTTTATGTCCTGTGTGAGTATGCATATGATTGACCAAATACTCCTCCTGTGAAAATGCAGATCCACAAACTTCATAAGAATATGGTTTCTCTCCAATGTGTCTAGACATATGTCTCTTTAAATGCGACTTCACTGAAAATGCTGATGCACAAACTAAACAAGAATAAGGTTTCTCTCTAGTGTGTGTACGCATATGTGTCACTAAAATCGACTTCTGTGAAAATGCAGATCCACACACTTCACAAGAATATGGTTTCTCACCAGTGTGTGTACACATATGCTTGACCAAATCTGACTTCTACGAAAATGCAGATCCACAAACTTCACAAGAATAAGTTTTCTCTCCATTATGTGCACACATATGTGTCACTAAATGTGACTTCAGTGAAAATGCAGATCCACAAACTTCAAAAGAATATGGATTCTCTCCGGTGTGTGCACACATATTCTTTGCCTTATTTGACCTAGCTGAAAATGCAGACCCACAAATTTCACAAGACTATGGTTTCCTTGTCATATGTGTTTCCATTTGTTGATTACATCTGATGTCACCAGAATTTAGCTGATGTCACATGAATATGGCCCGTATTTCCTGTTTATTCATACATAACTGTAAATATGATTTTGTAGAAAGATAAAACGCACATTTCAAAGTACAATATTTTTTGCCAGGTGAAGTTCATTGACATGCTTTTGATGATGTAAATCCATGATTTTCAATTGGACTTTGTAGCATATATTTGGCTGCGTTTCATGGAATGCAAAATGTTTTTTTCCTTCCTTGAAATTCTTAATAATGACTACTGCCAAAATATCTGTAAAGAAAAAAAAGCATGATATAATAGGGGGAGTGAATAATATATGCAATCAGTGTATATTATGAGATATACATGTAATTATTATTTCAATAATAAGGCAGCCGCCAGCACCAGTGAATATCAAAGATTTTGCAGTGAATCAAGATTGCCTCATCATCATGTCATATCTTATTAAATGTGATTAAAATCAGAATTTAGAAAAAAATTCACATATAGATCATGAAAAATATCTGTTGTTTTTAATTTTTTTACACTTTGTCTTGGACTAAAATCACTGGCAACATGATCAAGTCCATAGCTGTCATTGCCATCATTTTCATCAGAGCCTAAGAGAAGTGGAGATCTTTTGTTAAGACCCCTGACTTGCTTGGTCAGCAATGGCCAAACCCGAGGCATAATTTGAACTATGATAGCAACTGAAGCATTTATTAAATGAAGAGTTAACAATTGTAATATAAAACATATAGGAAAAAGAAAATAATTTTCATAATTATTTGTCCTAATTAATTATATATTATGGGAAAATATTTTTTCCACTGAGGAAATTAATATAAGTGTATGAAAAGTATGAGGAGAAGATTTATTTCAAATTCAAATGTTTAATAACTTTATATATATTGATATAAAACTAGATGCAAAACCCAATAAAAATATTTACAGAGTAAAATGTCAAGCCATAACTTTTCAAATGAGTGCAATACCATGGTTCCAAAATGGACCGGCCCTAATGAAAGCCGATAGTTGATTTGCTCAATAAAAACAAATCATCATTTTAATCAGTGCCAAGAAGAGAAGAGAAGATCTTTTGTTAATACCACCTTCTAAATTGTTTTTTTATTTAAGAATAAGAAATTGTGGAAATTAAGAAGAACATGTCAAATTGCTGAAGACATTGATGGTAATATAGGAAGGAGAGAAAAGTAATCTGAAGTTAAACATAAGGCAAATGAAGCATTTCAACCTCACTGGGTAATTAATGCCAAAACAGTTGGTAGGTAAACGAAGAAAGTACATTTCTTCTGTACATATTCTCTGTCTATATTTCTTAGATAAGGTATTGTAACTACACTATTTACATTATTCAGATTCTTGTCCTCATCTTTATTGCCATATTCACAATATTTCGGACACTGTACACTCCAGCCTTCTTCAGGATCTGTCCATATTTCTGAGATGTAGCATTGTAGCTATTTACATTATTTATATTGTTTAGACTGTTGTCCTCATCATTGCCCTATTTAGAATGTTTCGGCCATTGTACACTCTGACCTCCTTCAGGTGATATATGTTGGAATTTCAAAACAAACCATTTATTTAGTCCATCGGGGTGGATTGTTCTAAACTTTTCAAAATCACCCAGGCTACTAATCATATTTTTCCGCCTTCAAAATGAACAAAGACTTTTTTTAAATGGTTTGTGACTTCATTTTAAACAACAATAATAGTTTTTACTTTTTCTATGATTTCAATTAATGCAGAAACGTATTTTGCTTATTAGAAATATTAAATTTAATCAATTTGCTTGAAATTAAAAATAAAATAAAAGTTTCAAGAAAGATTTTTCATTAATAAAAATTCATTTTAAACCTTAGGTGTTTAGTTTGGTTATCTAACTTAGGTCTCACTGTTTCTGTCGAGATACCTATCCTAATAACAACACAAAGATTTTAATGATAAAAATTTATATTTATGCTTTGGGTATTATACTCATGTTCATAGATCCTTTATTTTAGCAAAAATATTCTCTTTGATTATTCTTTGAGCTTCTTATCCCATATGTAGTCCTTATTGTCAAAATGTTGAGAATCCACTTTAATAGGTGAACAGAAAAAATATGAAAATGAATAGACTATAAACATTTTTATTTCAGATACCAGAACATATTTATTCTAGCCCGAGCTGACATACCCGGAAATTATAGGGAAAGGAGATATTATCCCCAGTTCCTATCTGCCCAACTAATAGATTATACACACACACACACACACATATATATATATATATATATATATATATATATATATATATATATATATATATATATATATATATATATATATAATCTATTAGTTGGCCAGCTATATTTCCTATAACAATATATATATATATATATATATATATATATAATCTATTAGTTGGCCAGATATATTTCGTATAACAATATATATATATATATAATCTATTAGTTGGCCAGATATATTTCGTATAACAATATATATATATATATATATATATATATATATATATAAAAATCTATTAGTTGGCCAGATATATTTCCTATAACAATATATATATATATATATATATATATACATATATATATATATAAATCTATTAGTTGGCCAGATATATATATATATATATATATATATATACATATATATATATATATATAAATCTATTAGTTGGCCAGATATATATATATATACATATATATATATATATATATAAATCTATTAGTTGGCCAGATATATTTCCTATAACAATATATATATATATATATATATATATAAATTTCAATATTGACTGAAGTGAAAATTTAAAAAACAATTCATTATTAAATTTTATATTTCATTCTTGCTTTCCATCACAATTCCAATTGTTATATAAAGATTTTCATAATGTATTGACTATATAAAGTTATATATAATGATATTTAAAAATAAATACCAATGTCTTGATTATTTCACTGCTGGTGTTCCATATTTTTTTTGTCTTTCTAAGTAAGAGTTATGATTTTGGAAATCAGGTCAAATAGTATTCATGTTTTTTTATTTTGACCTAAATCCGTGGTTTACTATGCATAAATAAATGTAATTTATTTTCATTAAATTTTAAGTAAAAAGTAAACATTTCTTTAAAAAAAAATCCATTTAATCCATAAATTTACAAAATGAAGTCAAAACGTATCGCTGGGATAAACATTGGATTTATAAGGGATTTTTAATTTTTTTCCACTTTTTTGTCTATAATAGTTGTTCAATTTAACATTTCAAATAATTAACGTCATTCAGCCAATTTTGTCAGGTGAAGCATGCATTCTTCTTCAATACAAGAGTGACAATGTTGAAAAAAATATTCATAATAATAAAATGAGAAAATTAATTTCAAATGGAAATGAAATAATTTATAAAAATAATAAAACATTAAAATCAAAAAAGGTTGCCTTTCAAACGGTTTAAATTAACAAAATATGAAATTCTTACAAAAAAGAATAAACTAAACATAAAGGTAATAAAAACTATTTTATGAAATAGGAGTTAAAAGTTTGTTTTTTTACTTTTAAGAAGAGTTAACAATTTTAAAAAGAAGTTTCAAAATGAGAGGTAGATAAAAAAAAAGTAAGAAGTTAAAATGGAAATTAAAGAAAAATAGTTTGCAGAAGCTTTGGGGTTTCACACTGGGTATTTATTCTGAATTGAAACTAAAAGAAAAACAAATTCATTGAAGTTTGACACACTAAATAGAGAAATTAAAAATAATTAGTGAAATAGGAATGAAAAATAAAACTTACTTTAAAATGTTGAAGCAAAGCCTGTTAAGACATCCACCTGGCAAGAGAAGAGACATGACTGAGTGAGTCATAAACAAACAGCTGTCCATTTTAGGAGGGTTTTTAATCCCATCAGGTGAGACAACCTTTAAGACACGTAACATGAGGGTGTCTTGTATGCTTTCATACTTGACATCCTCCTTAAAAACTTCTGTGTTTTTTAAAATAAGGTTATGAATATTTTTAAAATCTAATATTTATCCTAGCGATATGTGTTGACGTCATTTATTAAGTTTATCGATTAACTGGATTTTGTAAAACTTACAAAATTCAGTTGATACATAAGGTTAAAAAAAGTCATTTTAAAAAGTAAAATTACTTCCGTTAAAAACTGTAATGTTGACTTTTTACTTAAAACTTAATGAGAATAAATAGTGTTTTGTAATTTATGGGGGTCAGAGGTCATAAGTTAAAAATAAAAATAAATGTATAATCATACCACGCATTTTAAAAGCAAGCAAAAAATAAAAAATTAAATATGGAACACCAACAATGCAAAAATCAAAGCATTGGTGTTGATGTTTTAAAATACTTTATATTTAATCTTAATCTTTAACTTTAGTTTTAGAATATTTTATTCTGTATGATTTTATTAAAATTTTATTAAATAACAATGAATAATTTTATTTTTAAAAGTAGAAGTATTTTTTTTTAGTTTAATAAATTGCTTTCATTTTTTATTCTTGTACCTGTTTGATGTCAATAAATGCCTATCTGCAATAAAAATGGTGTTTTCTTAATTATGAATAGAAGAATTATTGAATTATCATATGTCATATTACTCTTCCAATAGGGAAACTAGAAATTCAGAATTAATTCCTTTCTGAACATCCATACCAAAAATGATCTAACAGTTCCTAAAATGAAAAAAGAAATTTAAATTAGAAAGAAAAGTTTACACTTGAAAATTACATTAGAGTTAATATTTATGATTCTTCATTCATGTCTTTATTTAATGAAAGGTAAATTCTTTAAAATTAAATATTAAATGTAAATTTTTTGTCTGTCGAATCTGAAAATTATGTCTTTTAATAAATTATGGAAGGACTAATTGTTAGAAAAATTATATTTTTGAGTTTTATTGAACTAATTTTGATGAGATCCATAACAAAATGAAAAAAAAATTTAAATTAGAAAAAAAAATCACACTTGAAAATGATATTAGAGTTAATAATATTAACTTAATATTTTTGATTCTTCAAATTAGAATAATTTAAAAGCTTTTAAAATTTTGCATTAATTTGTAGTGACCAAGTGATATTATTAAATGAAGATTGTATTTATAAATAGAAAAACTCATTACAATTCAATGACCTTCAATTTTTTAAGAAGAAAATTTGTATCATTTTTTTGATTATCAGTAAAATCTCTCAAATTGCCCATATTGACAAATCTCTTAAGACAGCATAATTCTCTGCATTAAAAAAATCTTTCAAAAATATACTTTTAAAACTTTTCTGAAACATTCACAAAAAATTAGCTGTTTTGAAGTTTAATTACTCTGAATTGAAACAAATATTATTTTTAATTTAAAATTTTAATCATAGAGAGCTTCACTGAGTTTTGGCAAATATTTAAATAAATGGTGTAGCAATTTTTTTTGTATTTCCGAAATAAAACATCCAATTTGGTGGTTCCTAGTTCGTTAGAGTTTGTCTATGAAGAAACAGTTATAACTTTCCTAATGAAGATGCTTGCTGTGAAAATGTTTTAAAATTATCAATAAATTAACAATAAATTTAAAATTTATTATTTATACCTCTGATAATGGGCATCCCTCATTACCTTCATGTTTTTAATTTTATCTTTCAAATGAAACCGAAATTTAAATTCGAAGAAAACAAAGGAATTACAGGTTTATTTTAATCTGTAAATGATATTTATCTACAGTGTAACTCGGATATAAGAGAGTTGTCGGGAACGGAGAAGAAGTCTCTTATATCCGGGTTTGGTTTATTATATATACATTAACACAGGCTCTAATTTTGGACCAGAGAAAATCTCTCTTATATCTGAGTTTCTCTTATATCCGGGTTTCTCTTATATCCGGGTTGCACTGTACTTAATAATACCATTGACTAACTGAAAATCGAGTTTGATCAATTTTAAAATATTTAAAAACTTTAAGCAATAAACATAAATTTAACAATAAGAAATAACAAATAATTGAAAAGCTGTGGTGGCACGGAGCAAGCGAAGGACCGGATATTAACCCTCAGAGGTTTAGACAGCAAATGACCAATACTGGTCTCTGCGCACCCGGCTCCACGCAGAATTTCCGGTGGAAAACTAAAAAGAAATAAAAAGAATGATAAACAATTTTCCACCAATTAAACAGCTCCGCGCCATACCCAACAGTTTGTTTCAGCAGACTGACTCTGATCCGAAGGGCACACATAAATAGAGCGATAAATTCACTTCTAAGACAGAAAGCTTTGAAGTACCGTCAGTGAATGTCGCTACGCTTTTCTCACCCGTCAAACCCGATGCCTTCAGCCTTCCTTCACCAACGGAGATATCAAAGGACTCCTACCAACCCATTGACCTCACCTTTCATCTCCTGTGACCAGCACGTCATGAACTTAAGTATTAACAAAAGACACTTATATTCTTTTAATAATCGGATTTCTCTTCTATGAATGAACATTTTGTAACGGACTTTGTGCGTGTAAATCAAGAAACATTGTACTATTCATTGATGTTGCATTTAAATACAAAGTGTTTTTGATATACCCTTCTCTTTCGTATGTTATTTTGTTTATGTTATGGTGACCTCAATTTGATCGCTTGTTGAACCTTTAGGCCAAACTAGCGGCTATCCCGAAGGACTGCTACTATTTATCTACCTTCTGATACAAGCAACAATTAACAACGAGAACTCTACCCCCCATCACCATAAAGCAACTAAAAAATTTTTTGAAATTAAATATGTAATATCTTTGTTTTATTGAGTTTTGTATGTTACAATTCAGAGCTGATTTTAAGGTAGACGGGTGTCAAATAAAAAAAAAAAGTAAAAATGATTTGCTTTGGTCAAAGCCTTGTGCTTTTAACTAATTAATCGCTAAATCGTACGTAACACCTTAGAATTTTCATGAGTTTTCATGAAATTACTTATGGGGTGGTGTAATAAATACAAAATAAAAAATTACCATGACTTAAAAAAAAAAATAAACATATTTATATTTATAATTTCCATCATTTGTGAATAGTTTCTGAAAGTTTCATGAAAATCCGACAATTATTTTTATTTTTACAAGATTTTCAAAATTAATGGCTCCCATTAACAAAAAAAACATACACGATCTCATGAAGGTAGTGTAACCCGGATATAAGAGAGTTGTCGGGACCGGAGAAGTCGTCTCTTATATCCGGGTTTGGTCTATTTTGTTTTATTAACACAGGCTCTAATTTGGGACCAGAGAAAATCTCTCTTATATCCGGGTTTATCTTATATCCGGGTTACACTGCTAAAAATACACTCACCTTAAACATTACCTCTTACTAACCCACACCTTAAACGTCACCTCAACATCAACACTAACTCCTACCTCCTAATAACATTAAGCAAAAATATCACTTTCAATAAAGAAATCGCATTGTTCACACGTGTTTTTTTACCTCATTGTTTTATTCGTAAATAAATCGATAGATAGCAAAATACAGAAATCCGTCCAACATTTTAAAGTAAGTTTTTTTTTCATTTCTATTTCATTAAATATTTTTAATTTCTGACTTTAATAAGAAGAGTCAGACTTCAAGGAATTTCTTTTACTTTCAGTTTCAGTTTCTTCTTTAAAAATTGAACTTCTATTTGAATTTCTTACTTTTTTATTAGCCTCTCATTTTTAAACTTCTTTTTAAAAATTTAAACTCTTCTTATTTTTCTTTTTAATTCTTATTTCCTTTTAAAATCTCGTATATAAAAATACTTTTTATTTCTTGTATGTATTTTCTTTTTTATAACAGTTTGTTATTTTGTTAAAACCGTTTGATAGCCAATTTTTTTAATTTTGTTTATTTCATTTCCATTTGCAATTAATTTTCTCATTTTATAATCGTGAATTATTTTTTAAACTCATTGTTTTATATCATTCTTATTCATTAAATCGATAGATAGCAAAATACAAAAATCCGTCCAACAGTTTTTTTAAAGTAAGTTTTTTTTTCATTTCTTTTTCACTGAATATTTTTCATTTCTGTTTTCACAGTGTGATTCATATTTCAAAATGAATTTCTTTTACTTTCCATTTCTTCTTTATTGAATTTCCATTTGAACTTCTTATTTTTTTTTATTTGCCTTTCATTTTGAAACTTCTTTTTAAAATTTTAAATACTTCTTATTTTTACTTTTAATTCCTATCTCCTTTTAAAATCTTCTTACTTTTTTTTAACTATTTTATTTTTATAAAAACAGTTTTTATTTCTTTTATATGTTCATCCTTTTTGTAAGTTTCATATTTTGTTAAATAAATTTTATTAAACCGTTTGAAAGTCAACCTTTTTTTTTTAATTTAATTATTTTTAAAGTTTATTTCATTTCCATTTGGAATTAATTTTATAATTGTGAAGTGTTTTTTAACACCGTCATTTTTATATTGAAGAAGATTAATGTCTGTTCCACCTGATTAAACTAAAGACAAAAAAGTGGAAAGAAAAGAATTTAAAAACCTCTTAAAAATTTATAGATACCTTCATAAGATCGCTGGAAAATGAGCATAGCAGGATAATAACGGTCTTAAACTTGATGAAAATATTTTTTTATCGTCTAAGTGTTTATGTTATTATCAAGAAGAAAGATCAAAGTATTTTTTTAATATTTTTTTACATTTTTTAATAATTTTTAGCACGTCCAAAATTTTCGTTAAAAATCTTCAATTTTTTTTTATCAGCAAAATTGACAGAAAATCGATCGTCAGCAGTTTTTTAACTTTTGTTTAAAAAAATCAATTATGATTTTTTTTAAATGAATTTAAGAAAATTAGAAATTATAAAGTTTATTTAATGTATTTTGTAACAAACATTACTTACTTTCTGCGCTGAAAAAAAAATGTACGAGGAAGCCGGGCTTAACAGAGGTGTTGATTGACAAGTGACATGTGCGTGATTTCATCTTACTTGAGGAAAAGTTAGAGTACGGAAGGTCACAAGTGACAGTTTAGCTTTATGTGAACAACTTATTTACCTCGTTATTTTTAAGAAAGGCATAGCATGATAAAAACGGCCTTAAACTTGACGAAAGCAGAATTTTATTGTCAAAATGTTTATGTTACTACCAACGCAAACCACGTGACGTACTATTGTTTTCATGATGCTTCCGGTCTTCCGTATATTTGAATTTTAGCTATTTTGGAGTACAAAAAAAACGTTATATTAGATTTTTAGCTATTGGCAGCTTTCTGATTGTAACCAGCTTTATTTTATAATCTGTAAATGATATTTATCTACTTAATAACACCATTGAGTGACTAACGGGTACAAGATTTTGATTAATTTTAAAATATTTAACAACTTTAAGCAAGAAACATAAATTTAACAATAAAATAATTTAAGAAATAACAAATAATTGTTGTAAAAATTTAATTTTCATCGAAAACGTTTCTTGCTTTCAGAAAATATTATCCATAGTCATACAAACAAGTAAAAGCCACTAAAAGCTTTTGAAATTAAATAATATCTTTGTTTTATTGAGTTTTGTTAAAAACATGAATTTTTATTTTTTTTAAATTGACTAATTTTAGTAAATATGTTTTAATTGATTTGAGACAAGCAATTGTTGCAGTTAAAAATTGGTTTAAATAATCAAATTAAACATGGGTAAGAAATCAGAATGCCTGCAGGGAATCAAGACTTGTATTGCCATCATATGGCAAGAAAAGAAACATTTGAAAAAAATCATAGAAAATGAAGAAAATTGATGAAATATCTGTAAAAGACGAAGTTAAGGCAACAACGATGTCTTTTTCTTTTCTTTTTGTGGGGAGGGGTTCAATTAGGTACCTCCAAAAATTGAAAGCTAAAGGATTTTATGCATGAGATTGGTAAAAAAAAGAGCATAGACTGATGAAAAAGACGCCAAACTTGACAAAAACACAATTTTATTTTCTAATTGTTTATGTTATTAAGAGGAAAGAACAAAGTAATTTTTAATTATTTAAAAAAAAATTTCTCTCTTTATTAGAACAATAACATTCTAACTTTTGATTGAAAAACCTTGTTTCTCGTCATCACCGGAACTCTAACATGGCAAGCTAAAATACAAAACAAAAGCAAAGATATTATTTAATATACAAAACTCAATAAAAGAAAGATATTATTTAATTTTAAATGCTTTTATTTGTTTTTATCAATATGCATAATATTGTCTGAAGGCAAAAACTTTTTCGATGAAAAATGAATTTTTAAAAGAATTAATTGTTATTTCATAAATTATTTTATTATTTTTACGTAAAGTTGTTAAATATTGTAAAATTAGTAGGAATGTTCAATCCTTTATTTAATGTTTTTTTTTTTTAAGTATATGTATCTGTCCAGATTATAAATTGCACAGGCTTTTTACAATCAACAAACCACCAATCAGAAAAATCTTACTATTCCTTGCCTTTTGTGTCAATAAAAAACGTTATGATTCAAATGTATGGAGGCCCGGAAGAAACATGATACAATAAAAACATCATGTGACTTGATTTTGTATATAAATGTTGTACGGCACTGTTAACGGCCTTTACATTTTTACATTTACGATTGGCAAAACATGTGGAGAAGTTTTACTTAAAAAAAAAAAAAATTTGAACTACATCCTATACACGACCAAGTAGCAGCAGAAAATTTTGAAAATTAAGTACCATTTCTTTATTTTCATACCTATTTCAATTACATTTTTTTCTCATTACAGCTCATAAATGGCTTTTCTTCATTAATTTTCAAAAAAGTAAGTACCATTTGGTTTATTTATTGTTTTTCTTTTTATTCATCTTATTTAATGTCGTTTTTGTAAATTTGTCTTTCATTAGATTTTTAATTAATTTTTTTTTTTTTTAATTAAGAAATTACCCCCAAAACATACCCCACCGGCCACTGACATTTTTTGTGACTCTTCAATTTTTCCAAGTAAGTACCATTTGGTTTCTTGATTTGTTTTTTTTTTGGGGGGGGGGGTTATACCTCTTTCAAAATATTTAGTGAATTTGTCTTTAGTGAGTTTTTAATTCATTTATATTTCTTTTCTTTTTAATTAAGAAAAATGCCAGAAAACATTCCCCACCAAACACTGAATTGTTTGAGGCCTCAATTTTTTTTATACTCATTTTAATATACTTTTTAATTTGTGTATTTATATTTAGATATAAATACTTTAATTATAACTTTTTTTGTTTTGTTTTGTGGGAGAATATTTAAAGTGATTTGTGAGCCATACTTTAATTCTTATTGGTTTGATTCAATTACGAATACATAGCCTAGAAATAAAACACAATACTAACATCATTTCTACATTCAATTTATTCAAGTACAGTGTAACCCAGATATAACAGAGTTGTCGAGACCGGAGAAGAAGTCTCTTATATCCAGGTTTGGTCTATTATATATACATTAACACAGGCTCTAATTTCGGACCAGAGAAAATCTCTTATATCCGGGTTTCTCTTATATCCGGGTTACACTGTACTAATTAATTTCTCCATGAAATATATTTTAGTTGGCAATTAATTTTCTTTTTTTTTCTTTTACATTTCAGGGTGAACAGGCCTGAGGAAGTCGTAATGTAAGGAAGTGGCTCATTCCGTGACACTTGCAACCCCGATTGAGACATCATGTACACTTGTCGAAGGAAATAAGAAAAGTTAATGAAACTTTCTTTGAAAATATTAAAACTTTTACATTTTACTCAGAAGCGTGTTTTGATATCATTTTTATTTTTTTGTGAGTTGTTTTTTTTTTATAATACGAAGATAATCAATAAAGTGTTGTACATTTTATGCTAATTGTCATACATCTCCAGGGAATACGATTCTCCAAATACTTTAGTTTACAGGAGAAAGTCTTTTCATAATTGTTTTTATTCTAGAGGAGAAAGTCTTTCAGAGATAATTGTTGTTAAAACAGTTAATTTATTTTTCTGAAAACATAGAATGTTTGCTTAAGATGTCAGAATTCTTTTATTTTTACACATTTTAAAAATTCATTCACCAGTGCCCTTTATTGTTCGGCCTTAAAAATTAAAAAATTATATGAAATTTAGTGATAAAATGAATTTTTAGTTCTTAATTTTTTAAAATCTGTAGCGGACACCCTGGAGGTGGGGGGCGATTGCTTGAGTGCCCCCGTGTTGTAAATGATGATGTCACAAGGAGCCCGCCAAATTTTTACTTTATGATCTGACCAGGTGAAACAATATGGACAACAGGACGAAGATATGCATGATTTACACTAGGTTTATTACATGAAGAAGAAAAACTAGTGGGCCATATTAGTCATGCCAACAGTTGGACGTTGAGGCGCTGACGTTCCGGTTGAGTCATTGGTTCGACATTGCAGATGCGGACGCTCTGGTTGAAGGTTGAAGTGCGGATGCTCCGGTCGTGTTGATGGTTGGAGTCGAAGTGAGTGTCGAAAAACCTTCCGTAATAATTACTAACAATAGTGTACGGGAAAGGTTGGTTAGTCGTCGCAGGTGGGCTTTGCTGGTCGGCTGGTCTGGTTATTGCTGCTGGTCATTGCAGATGGTTGCTGGCGTCGCGGGTCTGCTGGGTCGAGTCCAATCAAAACCTCCCGTAATAATTACAACTGGTGTGTACAGGGAAAGGTTGCGGATGATGTGCGGGCAGCCAGTAGAAGTGGAATGCCGAGAGTAGATCATGGGCCAGGAGCCAGAAGTAGAGACGTGAAGTAGAGAAAGAGATAGTCCCAACTCGCGTCCAGTTGACAGACAAAAATAATATAGTTAAAAAAAACTCGGCATAAGTGGGTTTCAGCCTACATCTTTGGTCACTGATGACAAAGCCATGACTTGCTAAATATTCTTTCATTTGCTACAGCGGTAGCTGGAATACTTAAAAAAAATCTCTTGCAAGAAGAGAAAAATTTGGGTATAGCATCCTGTTTTTCTTCCACCAGACAAATGGTCAAGTCTGATGCTCATGTGGAACACATTTAATTTTAGTTTCTTCTTCAGTATCACTGAACATAACTGATGAACTAATAATTTATTCATCAGTATGCTTTTTGCCATGGTATTCATTCTGTCATCTGAAAATGCAATGAGTTTAAAACAAGGGTTCAAGCATGTGGCGTACAATTCCTCACTTTCATAGTTGAACCATCTCGATTTAATGTTGGCTATCACCTGTTCCCAAAACAATCCAGTTCAGACTTTATCATCATGTCATTAAGTCCATTCAATCACTCCATTCAAAAAAGCGTTACTTTTTAGCAGTAAAGTGGAATTAAATTTTTTTTATCATCATTAACGTATTGCTTCCAAATATATTAAAAAAACTTTCTTGAATGAAGCTTAACCGGTAATGCTAACAAAAAGCAGGCAAAAAAATTGCACAACTTTTAAAAAGAATATTAATGTAAAGACCAATTCTAAAGAAAAAACAGATTAAAAAAAAAGACAAAACAAAAAGGATAAGTATTTTTTCTTATTCCCTTTGAGTCGCTTATAATTTAAAATTGTGTGTATTTAGGCAGCATTTTTTCATTCATACATGTTTCATTAAATATTATAGACAAGTGTTGTCTATATATTTTATGTAAGTTCTTTTCATATCGTCTGATAAGCTTAATAACATTATCATTAAACAATGAAAGAAAATCACAATATTGATACATATTTTTAATCCAATCTAAGCTTTCGGCTTACATAAGCCATTATCAAAGATGACAATTACACAATATATTTAAGCAATACACGAACAAGAAATTGATGATAGTCTGTTTTTTTTTACATGGATGATTTCCAAGCAACGATAAACATGTGCATATAAGACGCTGAAAGCGAAACTTGCACCACAGCTCATGACGTCACACATGACCACGCGAGAGTGAATGAAATATATATATAAATATGAGAGCGATTCTTGATAAAAGATAATGATTGATGTTGCATTTAAATGCCACATTTTTGACAGGAAAGCAAAAAGCTGGAAGAGAGTTCATGTGCAGGAAATGTGAGAGAAGAAACTCTCAGCATAGAACTTGTGGTTGCATCAGCAATGTCAACAGTAAAATAAGATCTTGTACTGTGCTTAAATTCACGAAGTCAAGTGATCAAATATGAAAGCTCAGCAGAACAGAAAAAAAAAACAAGAAAATAAATATTAGAAAAAGAATAATTATCTCTATTTATATATAAAAGAGAGATTATTTGTCCAACAACCCAGCATATGTTTCTAATGAAAAATTAATTTTTAGAATGGTTGTTTACAATTTCCTCACTGAAATGATATAAAAATAAATACCATAAAATTTCATGAGTTATATGTAAAAATGATAGGAATGTAATGGGGTGTGATGTTGTGTTTGTCGATGTGATTTACTCCGTTGTTATGTGTATTTGTAGCAGTTGATAGAGGATTCCTTTTCTCTGTTTCTTAATGAAAATTAAATGAATAAAACATACAACAATGAGACCTTGAGACATGTGTTGAAATTAATGACAAGAATGGGTATTAATCTTTTCATGATGTCAATTACAAAATTGGTATTGTCTGCATTAAAAATGTTCTTAATGTTATTGCCACTTTGGTTTCTTTAAAAGTTTGTGCTTGTTCCAAGAATTTTGTTACGGGTAGCATTTGAGAAAGTTAACTGGATTTTTGCAGAGCGATGGCGATACTTCTGTGTTGTTTCTTTTTACTACTGCTACCCAACTCTACTGACGTTACTGTCTTTGCTTGTGGTGGAAGGGTCGTTTTTATGATGAAGTTTCAGATTTTAGAATGATGAAATATCATGATCTAGCATCATTGGTGGCCAGGTTGTTTCACATGATGAAATTTTTATCTTTATTTCCAGGATGATGGAATATCCTTATCATCAATCATCATTTGTGGAAAGATTGTTTTTTGAATGATTAGTTGAATTTGTAAAATTTAATAATAAAATATTTTAAAATGAAGTATCATCATTCTGGATTATAAAAAGTACCTCTCTTATTTATGAAATTGTATGTTATATTAATTTTTACTATCTTAGTTATGAAATTTTAAATTTATTATGTATTATTTAAAATTTTATTATTTTTCCCGAAAGCATCTTCAAGCATAAAACTGTAAGGCTAAAGTACCTAATAATTATTAGATAACTTAAATACTTGTTAATTTGTAAAAATTACTGAGTAGATAAGATCACATAAAACTTTTAGAATTTGTCACTTTTGTTCAACTATCCAATGACTGCTGACAATACCATCAATCGACACCTGACAAAAGAAACACTGTAGTTAAGAAATTCTTTTTTTATTTTCTACTACGTTTTTCTAGCTAAAAAATGTAAGTACTGTTTGTTTCAAATTAGATTATGTAAACTTTTCTAATTATACTCAAATAACTTTTGAAAAATGTATATTTTTACAAGAGTTTTAAAATGGAGAATTTAACTTTTGTTTACAAATGTCTCAAAATGGCAGATCATCGATTTTACTGAAAACAAAAAAAAACTGATTCCAATCAACAGAAATTCAGTTTTAAATACAAAGTATTTTGCAAACTCGGTATGGTAAATTTATTCCTTTACCTTTTAATTAAATCTAAAATGAAAACTTCAAGAACGACTTTTCATTTTTTAAATTATATAAGTGTTTTAGATCCAGAACAGATAGTCAATTATTCAACGGAATTTCTGAATTCTCTAGAATCTCTCGGACTACCTTCACATAGACTGCAACATGGAATGAGGTGCTTATAATGTTATCAGGATCCACCAAGACTTTATAACGGCACCAGACTGGTGGTTAAGAAGTTGATGTCACATAAAATAGAGACTTTGGTTCTTACTTGGTATAAAAAAGGCAAAAATATCTTTATTCCCAGGATTCCATTTATTCCATCAGGGTTGTATATTCCATTCACATTTAGGAGACTTCATTTAAATTACAGATATTTTTGTAAATTTTAAAGATTACCGAGAAATTAAAAGTTTTATAACAAAGATGCTCACATTATATTCCTGAATTATTTTTATAGATATATCCACCACTGAAAAACATTAGATAAACTTCCATCTGCCATACAAGCTGTCAACACCTTGAATTAACAGGTACCACCGTGATGAAAAAAATTCTGCCATTTTAAACGTCCAGCAATATTGGTTTCAAATCAGAGTCATTAAACTTTGAATCAGCTAATATTCCTGAAATAAAGTTTAGAAAAGTATATTTTATTTTTAGAACATTTTTTAATATCATTATATTGTGATACTGAATTGTGATGAAAGATGGTGAAAAATGGCGCTAAAATCAATAATTTCAGCAATTTGCAAATGGAAACTCCTCACACTCAATTTAAATTAGTTTTGAAATACAGCAAAGTATTTTGCTTATTGGAAATATTAAATTTAATTTATTAGCTTCAAATTAAACCTAAAATAAAACCTTCAAGAAAGATTTTCCAATTTTAAAAATTAATTTTAATTCATCGGTATCTTATATGTGTGGAGGTAAGAACAAAAGGAAGAAAGAAGTGTATAGAGAGAATCAGATTAAGCTGATGAGAACTGATACTACACTTTGATCTTAGTGAAAAGACCTAGAAGAGGAAAGAAAGAAGGAAAGATAGAAGTGGAGAGAGAGAGAGAGAATCAGATTAAGCTGATAAGAACAGATACTACACTTTGATCTTAGTCAAAATGATGAGAAGATGAAAGAAAGAAGATACAACTGGAGAGAGAATAAGATGAAACTGGTAAGAACAGATACTACACTTTGATCTTCGTCAAAAGGCTTAGAAGATGAAAGAAGGATGAAGGAAGGAAGGAAAGATACAAGTGAAGAGAGATAATCAGATTAAACTGATAAGAACAGATGCCAGAAACATGGTGTCTATTTCCAGATGCACGGTATTGAATGATGGAACCCAAATAAGGTAATTACCAAAAATCCAGGTCATTATAAAGAAAATTACTTCATCTACTGAATTATATTAAAATTATTAAGAGAAATAATTATAAGATGGAGATTTGGCTAGAAAGAAAGAAAGAAAGAAGAGATAATTGAAGTGTTTAACATCTGCCAATGTCAGCAATGTTCTAAATTTTTACTAAATTACTGGAGGGACATAAATATATTTTAAGTAGGTATCTCTACCTTATCTCATGAAAAAAAAGCATAGCATGATGAAAAAGGCCCTAAGCTTAATAAAAGCAAAGTTTTATTGCCAAAATGCTTATGTTATGTGGAACCGTTTTAATTTTTAGAAATTCACTTTCGTGGGAAAAACAACATAGCATGATGAAAAAAGGTATGTAAATATATTTTAAATAGGTACATTCATTCAATTTAATTTTTTTTTTTTTTTTTACAAAAAACGGCATAGCATGATGAAAAAAGCCCTCAAACTCAATAAAAACAAATTTTTGTCATCAAAATGTTTATGTTATTATTAAGAGAAATGAACAAAGTATTTTTTTATTATTTTTTAAAATTTTGGTTAAATATCTTGTTTTGTTTATGTCATTGGCTGAACCAAAGATAAAGGGTTTTTTTTGCACTTTTTCTGGTGAAAAACACATTGACTTGAAAAAAAAAAAATCAAATAATTGTCAGATTTTAAGGAAATTTACAGGACATATTCAGAAATGAATGAATTATTTTTGAATTCTTTTAGAAAATCTTGTTCAAAGTTGCTTTGTTTTTTTTACTGATTTTACAACCCCCTTGCTCAATTTCATAAAATTTCAAGAAATTACATTTTTATGGTAGTCATTTTTTATTAGTTAAAAGCACGACTTCATCAATTCTTGTTTGGAAAAAAGTTACCACCGAAAATCTGCTCAGAATTGTTAAACAATAAATGCAATAAAACTTTGACATTATTTAATTAGAAAAACTTTTAATTGCTTTGATAAATAATATTTATTAAGCACACTATTGTCTTAAAAAAGAAATTTTAATTAAATGATTTAAAATATTAAAATAATCATTTAAAATTCTGCATTGCCGACAGTTTGGTGATATTGTGAAGTGAAAAATACATTTACAAATCAAAAATTGAAAAGCTCATAAGTCGTTTATACCCAAATATTTTTTTTTAAATTAAAAAAAATTTTTTTAGTGTATAAACGTTCCTAATTTCTACCTATGGGAAGCTATACATGATATAATCCTTCATCCACCTTCACCCTTTTTCATGAGGTGGATCGAGTTGGAGGATATTGCTCCACCTGCAACTATTGCTGCTGCTGTTCCTGCTTCAGCCGCTCCTTCTGTTGCTGCTGCATTTTAATCTGCGGGAAATCCTGCTGTCCACAGTGTGAAGGGGTATCCACCTTAGATCCACTTCTCCCCACCAACATTCCAGTCATTTGGAGCCTTGCTGGTCTTGTCCTCCCCCACTGATTCGTTTGATATCCTCGGTTGTGGCATTTGGTTACAGCCAGGCCACATTTTCGCCAAGAACACGCAGTTGCTTCTTATTCCTTGTCGACGTCGGTCAGTTAACGGGTTTTCATGTCCATTATTAGCAGGGAGATGGTTCTGATTGTGACTGCAACAAGAGCTTTGCTTATTTCCATTGAGGAAGTCCTTATACTCCTTTTGAACCGGGTTAAAATAAGATGCACCCCTTTTTTTGCCTATTGGAGGCCCATATTGATTTAGTAGAGAAAGCGACTCTAACTGAATACTCAGTGGCTGGGTGACTCCACCACTCTAGTTGGGGGCCATACCACAACGTGCAAAAAAAGTTCAAAACAAAGATGACACAAGAACACAGTTGTAAAATTCAGGACAAAACAGGGACAGACGTCGTAAAAAAATTAATTTTCTAGTAAATCTGTAAAAAGTGGACTACAAAATTATGGGGAAAGGCTAGTTTTTGCTGACTATTCTAGTCCTGGTTAATTCAATTCTACATATACCACAATACCACATATTCACAGCAGACCTACAATATATCACGTGATATAAAAATTTGATACATGTTCAAATTTATTTTTGTAATATTTTTTCCTTTTTTTTTTTCTTTCGAAAATATTTTAAAATTTCATGAAACGTGAAATGAGGGGGGAAGGGATGAACCCAAAAACAAAACTAAACAATGCAACAAAAATAAACTAAAAATGAAACTTATTAAGAAGACTCGTCTGCCTCTCAAAATAATAAGATTGGCCGCCATATTCTGCTGTTTGACAGAATCAAGAAACACGCTCAACAATGGAGTAGAAAGGATAATAAATAAATAAATAGTAATGGAAAATCAAAGGCTGACCCAGCCGAGATGAAAAAAGGGGGATGAGAACAAACTGGGAGAGGGGAGGTTGGGAATTTTGCAATGAATCAAAAGAAAAGAGCCTGCCGGGAACAGACCAGAAGCAACACTTATTCACATTAACGAGGAAAGCAAATGGTGTCTAACTTAACCGGGGGGAATGTTTATAGGAAACTGCCCCGTTGCATCAAGGGGGGGGGGACACACAAGAGAAAATCAAGTCTAGCCCCGTTAACGCAAACCAGGCTCGCCACAGGCACCCAACTTTCACAGAAATCTGTCAATATCAACCACTTTCTATCAGTTCTGATGTTCATCCTGAATTAATGTTCAAAGAATCCGACCAGATACTGATGAGAATAGTTCATATCGCAAGATTCTCTCCATTTGTAACATCCACATCACCATTCTTGCCATGGCAAGCAACATGAGAAACACTAACCATTTCACTCCAGAGAACGGAGTCGACACGTTGTCACGTGCATACGCAAGATCGATGGACACAAGCCGATCGGGAGCTATATGAGCCGTCATCTTGCCGATAGAGTCCCAGAAAGGGCGCATTGGGGACAATGGTAGAAGGCGTGTGAAGCTTTCTCTTCTAAGCCAGGGTCACACTGATGACAGTTGGGCGTATCCGCCCGCTCTATTTAAAGGCTACGTCAGGTAACCAAAAAAGTCAGAGCTGCTGGGAGAGTTTGCTGCTGGCGCCCAAGACCAGAAAACTCACAACCCTGATGCTAACAGGCCGATCAAGTCACAAAGACAATATTTTTGGAAATTGACAGAGAAAAATAAAAAAACCTAAAATTCTCAGACGAGATAGAATCTCCAGATCGGTGAACGAACCATACTTTCTCTGTCTGCAGCAGAAAATAGAAATAATTAAGTTCTTGAATAGTGATATATTATTAAATCAATGATATGAAACTACAGTAAATTGTAAACATATTAAAGAATTAACCTTACAAACCTGCTAAACTTCATAACTTAATAATCATTCCTCTTTTGTTATCTTTACATAAACATTTTAATGTTATCAGTGATTTATTTAACTTTTGGTATTGGTTAGTATTCGTAAATTACTGGTAGTGAGCTTAGCCATGAATTTGCTTATTATTTTTATTTTTCTCTTGCTGTATTGAAAATAGTTTCTAGATTAAAATTAATATAAAAATATTAAAAGTTTAAAATTCATTTTATATTCTAATTAATGATGTAAGGTTGGTTTTGTTGTAATGCATTGCGTTTAAAGTGTCCTTTATTTACGTTGCATGGATAATTTTGCTTGAATATGCGATTTCATAAAAAATGCCATAAAATTGAAAATGCGAGAAAATTCAAAGTCGATTCGTTGCAACTTTTCCTCTTCGGAATAAATGATATTTTCTTCAAGAATGCTTATTTCATCTTCAATATCCATAATTCATAGTGATATCTAGAAAAATAAGAAAAAACTGCATTTTTATACTTTTACTTACTCAATTTATAAGCACATGCACACAAATGCATACAGGGTTTTTTTTTTTTCCTAGAATAGGCCAGTCCTTTATATTTTTATTTGAGTCAGTCCTGGTCCAATTTGTCTTGAAGTTAGAATGATATATTTGTTTATCTGAATTTGTTCTTGTGTGTTAACCCCAATTCTTAGTTTGTGAATTTTGGCCACATTACTGTTGCTTTACCTTATTACTTTTAATATGCCTGGCATATATTGTTTGTTGCTTTATATATTTATTATTATGAGTCCAGTTCTTTTCTTTTATTCTTTATTGTTTATTGCAAACATTGAAAGTTTATTTCATAGGCAGTTTTGCCATTTATTTACATTTAACTTTCGCCACTCACTCTACAAATATAATTTAATAATCAAAATATCCTTTGGTCTTTTCTCTTAATAATAACAAATATTTTGACAATAAAACTTCGTTTTTATTACATTTGAGTCATTTTCCCATCACAGTCTGCTAATTTTTTAACAAATCAGTAGTGGTACCTATGCTGAATATTTCATAGTAGATTAATTTTCAGATCAATTAAAATCCCAGTTGATGTAATTGATTATTTTCAGACTAAAAGAACCTCGGAACAGTTTGTAGATTCTCTCATGGTGATGAGAATATTTTATTCATGAGAATTCAATTCCCTTATTATTTTGTGTCTAATTATGTTTGAGAATCACCATTTTCTTCTTATTTGGATTTGTGCAATGCTTTGTTCACATGCAGTAGACTCACCTCTACTGAGATTAAAGGTAAATACTGTTTTTGTTTTAAATTTATTGAATCAATAAAAATTATTTGTTCTTTAATAATCCTCACAAAAATATAAATGAAATGTGATTAAGTGTAAATAGTATTTTTTATTGAATTTGTTAATGTAAATTCTTTTTCAAAAAATATAGTTTCTTAATTGAACTGTTTTTGCATTGCAGCTTTGCCTGTAATATTTAAAATGTTTTGTTTGGTAAATTTATTAAAAAAAATTTCTTGCCATAATTCTCAAAAAATAATTTTTCATAATTGAATTGCATTTTGTTTTGAATTTATTGATTCAATTTAAAAAGAAAAACAACTTTTGTTTTATCAATATAAAAACTTTGTTCTGTAATAATTCTCAAACAAAATGGGATTTCTTAAGTGAAATGTCATTCTGTATCGGATACTGTTTTTTATTTAAAATATTAATTAAAAATAAACAAAGTTGCTCTATCTATTTAAGTGATTTGGCCTGATTAAAATTGCTTATTGGGATGATAGTAAAAATGAAAAGAAAATTAAATCTGTAGTCTTGCAAATTTTTACACAACAATTTATTAAAGAAATTATGTTAGGAGATATTAAAAAAATAAAAGCTTCTATTAAATCAGAAATTTTTTTAATTAATCAGATCTGTCGACTTAGGTTTCTTATGAAAAGCAAATCAAATCAGGTGACACATCCCTTAAAAAACTTCATTAATCTCCCTTGAATCTGCTTAGACATATGGAACTAATTAATCAGTGATGCTCCCAAGGTCTTTTTTATTTCCAGATTATTACTCAATGTGATATCACAGATTAAAGAAATGAGACTTTCTATAGATCTTTAAAATGGGTTCAGCAGCAGTCAGAATGAGAATTGGAACAGCTGACAGCTGCTGAGTCCATTTTAAAGAAGGATGGAAAGTCTCATCTCTTTAAATACTTTCTACCTTATTGTCCCAATCTTGGAACCATAAAACTTCATGCTGGAAAATATTATTTTGCTCTTAGTTTATAAAATAATTATATTTAAAATAGACATATATATATATATATATATATATATATATATATATATAGGTTTTACTATAAGCATATAAGTAAATAAACATTGACATAAGCATATAAGTATACATGTGGTACTTATCAGTCTTGAGAGTTATGCTTCAGCTCCTAGTGATGCAACATGTTATGGCTACACAGGCCCACACTAGGAGAACGGACCAGTATACCAATAGATAACTTGCTGGAGATGCTGACTTTCTGTATGCAAACAACATACTTTAGAATGGATCAGACACATATGAACAGAAATGGGCTCACCATTATCACCAGCAATGGCAAACCAATATATGGAATAGAAGGCATTAGAATCAACACAACTAAAGCCAACACAATGGTTGGGATATGTAGATAACACCTTTATACTCTGGCCACAACAGGAAGATGTCCAGCTACTATTGGACAATGAGAACTCACTAAGATCATCAATACAGTTCACAATGGTGCAACCTGGATGTACTAATATCTCAAGTAGAGCAGGGGTTCAAGACATCCGTATATTGCAAGCCAACATTCACTGAACAATACCTCAACTTCCACCATCCATACAGTGTAAAGAAAGGGATTGTTCACTGCTTACAACATCAAGAAAAAGGCTTAAGTGCTGACCCAGAAACATACAAACAAGATATGGTTAGTACCCTACAATGTGACAATTACTCTGGGTGCATGGCTGTAGCTACAACAAACTGGGATAGAAGGGTAGTAGAGGTTAACAGCACCCAGAAAACAGTTTCAGTCTTCCTATCTTATGTGAAGGGATTATTGAAGAAAATATACAGGATGTACGGTCTATAAAGCATCAAGACAACCTTCAAAATTGGTTCAACACTTCGCAGCCACCTCTTTTGAGTAAGACCCACCTACCAGAGGAGAACATGATCAAAGGCTTTGTGTATGCCATCCTGTGCAGGTGTGGTAAGAAATACAAAGGAGGAACAGGCTGCCTCTTTATGGTAAGACTAGAAGAACATCATAAAGCGGAAACGCAAGGGGAAATAGAGAAATGAGAGGAAGCTGACAACAAATGGAGGGAAATCACCACGTCAGTGGGATAAGGCTGAAATAATAGACAGAGAATATTACTGGGAAATATGAAAACTTAAGAAATCAGCACATATGCTAGGCCACAAAAATCACCTGAGCTGACCAAGCATAGAAATGAATGCAATAAGGAATGCTTGAGGAAAGCAATAGCAACAAAAACTGCAATATGAGCAGAGGTAAAAAAATGTTTGCTGAGACATTAGTTTTATAAGTCCCAAAAATTAATACACAGATGTCCTCAAGGACACATGGCCCAATGGATAAAGATGTTGGTTGCTCAAAGAGTTGTGAGTTCTGTACCAGGCCAGAGCAGTACTGAACCAAAACTTGGAGAGTTGAGTTAAAGGGGTATTACTGAGAGATCTGAAGGAGGCATGGCACGTGGAACTAAAACAATCAATCCCAGTGGATCAAATTCCAAACAAATGAGGAAGGCTGGAGCGTACAAGAGCCAAAACGTGAATATGACAATGAAGATGAGGATAGCAGAATAAAGAGTATAATAATGTAGATAATGAAAGAAATTCACCTGCTTTGAAAAGTAAATTTGTTTTAAAAATAACTTGTTTTTAATTACACTATCTTGAATGATACAGATCCACAAACTCCATTAGAATATGGTTTCTATCAAGTGTGAGTACACATATGGGTCACTAAGTGCGATGTCTGTGAAAAAGCAGTGTCACAAAGTTCACAAGAATATGGTTTCTCTTGAGTGTGTGTACGCATATGTATCACTAAAGTTGACTTCGTTGAAAATCTAGATGCACAAACTTCACAAGAATATGGTTTCTCTCCAGTGTGTGTACGCATATGTTTGACCAAATCTGTTTTCTGTGAAAATGCAAATCCACAAATTTCACAAGAGTAAGGTTTCTCTCCAGTGTGTGTACACATATGCCTGACCAAAGCAGACTTATCTGAAAATGCATATCCACAAAGTTCACAAGTATAAGGTTTTTCTCCTGTGTGTGTATGAACATGTCTCACTAAATTTGACTTCTGTGAAAATGCAGATCCACAAACGTCACAAGAATATGGTTTTTCTCCAGTGTGTGTACGCATATGACACACTAAAAGTGACTTCCGCGAAAATGTTGATCCACAAGATTCACAAGGGTAAGGCTTCTCTCCAGTGTGTGTACGCATATGACTCAGTAAAAGTGACCTCTGTGAAAATGCAGATCCACAAACTTCACAAGAGTAAGGTTTCTCTCCAGTGTGTGTACGTATATGATTAACTAAAACCGACTTGTATGAAAATAAAGACCCACAAACTTCACAAGAGTAAGGCTTTTTCCCAGTATGTGTATACATATGTGTCACTAATTGTGACTTCGATAAAAATGAATATTTACAATCTTCACAAGAATAAGGTTTTTCTCCAGTGTGTGTATTCATATGTGTCACTAATTGTGACTTCCATAAAAACGAATATCCACAAACTTCACAATGATATGGTTTGACTCCAGTGTGTATACGTATATGTCTGACCATTTCTGACTTGCATGAAAATGTAGATGCACAAAGTTCACAAGAATAAGGCTTCACTCCAGTATGTGTATGCATATGCCTGACTAAACCTGATTTTTCCGAAAATGCAGACCCACAAACTTCACAAGAGTAAGGTTTCTCTCCCGTATGTGCACGCATATGTCTTACTAAATTCCCCTTCTGTGAAAATGCCGATCCACAAACTTCACAAGAATATGGTTTCTCTCCAGTATGTGTACGTATATGCCTCACTGAATCAATCTTGTTTGAAAATGCAGTTCCACAAATATCACACGAATATGGTTTCTCTCCAGTGTGTGTACGCATATGTATCAGTAAATTCGACTTACGCGAAAATGCAGATCCACAAACTTCACAAGAATGAGGTTTCTTTCCGTCGTGTATACGCATATGTCTCACTAATGTCAACTTCTGTGAAAATGCAGATCCACAAACTTCACAAGAATATGGTTTTGCTCTAGTGTGTGTACGCATATGTCTGACCAAACTTGAATTCTGTGAAAATGCAATTTGACAAACTTCACAAGAATAAGGTTTCTCTCCAGTGTGTGTACGTGCATGTCTCTCTAAACTAGACTTTCGTGTAAATGCAGATCCACAAACTTCACATGAATAAGTTTTCTCTCCATCGTGTGCACGCATATGTGTCAGTAATGATGACATCTCTAAATATGCAGATCCACAAACTTTGCAGGAATATGGTTTCTCTACAGTTTGTGAATGTATATGACTGACCATTCTTGACTTTTGTTAAAATGCAGTTTGAAAAACTTCAAAAGAATATGGTTTCTCTCCAGTGTTTAATGTATCATTAAATGCGACTTGTGAAAATGCAGATCAACAAATTTTGCAAGAACAAGGTTTCTCCCATTGTACACATTTCACTAATGCCAAATTCTGTGAAAATGTAGTTTCACAAATTTCCCAAGAATATGCCTTCTCTCCTGTTTGTGTATGCATGTGTGTCACTAAGTTACACCTCTATGAAAATGTAGATCCATAAATTTTACAAGAATATCATTTCTTTGTAATATGTGTTTTCGTCTGTTCTAACATCACAACATTTTAGCAGATGCCACATGAATATGGCATATGTTTGCTATTTATTCCTGCATAACACTAAATGTGTTTTTGTAGAAAGATAAACCACAAATTTCAAAGTACATTATTTCTTGCCTGGTAAAGTTCATTGTCAGGATTTTAACATTTTAGATCAATGACTTTCACATGAACCATGTAGCATATATTTGTCTGTGTTTTCATGGAAAGTGAAATGTCTTTTCCTTCACTGGAATTCTCAATAATAATCACTGCGGATTTTGTACAGCCAAAACATCTGAAGAAAAAAGACATAAATCATATTAATAAGATCAGTGAATAATATATGACTGCAATCTATATTATGTGTTTTTGTACAGCCAAAACATCTGAGAAGAAAAAAAGGCATAAATCATATATTAATAAGAGCAGTGAATAATATATGACTGCAATCTATATTATGTAACAAATAAAGGTTTTATTGAGAAAATAACCTGTGATTCATTCAGATGTTGTTCCTTAAATTTTTTAAATCAAACAAAGATCCATATCTCTATGGAATTTTTAAGTTTACAATATTATTTCATAACATGTGTATCTTAATTCCTAAAATGTTTGGGGAATGAATTATCTCCCTTGCTCTAACACTGATAAACATTTCATGTAAGACCCAGCGGAGAGCTGTGATCCAGTGCCTGTAGTGTTCCCATTATAGATTTTTATGTAAAAGAATTAGCCTTGTAACTAACTGGATTATCAAAGTTTCATCAGTATTGCTTCATGGGTTTAGGCAGCAACTTGTTTCAGATAAACAGACAGAAATTGACATTTATGTATATAGATATATACAGTTTTAATTCAATATCACTTGACCACTACAAAATTCTACAGAATTTATAAGTTTATTATTTTAATTAAAAGTATAAAAAGTAACAATTCTTGAAAAAATTTATTATTCATTCAAAAGAAGATCAAGCAAAGATATGTCTTATGATAACTGAAAAAAATGACTTTCTTCATGGACAAACTCAAAATGACTTGCTATCACAAAATAATTTTGGAAATGTTAAAAAAATTGCTATCCCCATATAGGGGATAGCAATTTTTTTAAACATTAGTCAAAAACATTTTAAACATTAGTCAAAACTCAGTGAATTATCTTATTCAAACAACATTTTCAGTACTTATTCAGTAACTAATTAATTCTATACTGAATAGATTGTTTTATTAGAAAACTGTGGAAATATATTCGTGGTGTCTTTTTCTTCTCTTTGATATCTTTTGTGTACTTTTTATTTTGGGGAGCTATTCATCAAATTTTTTTGACAGATATATTAAGAAAAATCCCTTCATTTTGCTAATGGTTTTTCTGTCTCTTTCAGAAAATTTCAATCCCCTTCTGATATATTTTAATATTAGAATGACAAATAACCATTCCATCATGCATACATGACCATGTTTTTGAGCTAAGAGATTTTGAGCCATATGTTTATGGTGATCTCTATTGAATTATGCCTTTGTTACATGATCAATAAAATTTTAATTGTAGATTACAGGTAAATATATGAAATATTAACAACAATTATCAGGCAAAGACTTTCTCCTCTAAGCAAAAGTATTTAGAGAATCTACAGTAATGAAATGAGAAAATGAAAAAAAACTATTTTAAACTTTCAGAACTTATGAAGAATGAAATTGTTTTTGAATCATTTCATTTTTTACAAAATCCTAGAATTTTTCTTAATCCATTCTATCCAACTCCTTTAAATATGAAAATACAAGAAATTCTTTTCTGTATTGCATAATGTTTATATTTGTTATAAGTCCTTGCAGCGTTTAAATCATCCAATGTTTTGTTTCAATTATTACTGTGTAAATGTCTTAATTTTATCACAAAACTAAATATATATAATTGAATTTTATAAGAAGTGAATGGAGAATATCACTTTTGTTTACAAAGTTATCAAAAATGGCTGACATGATTGATTTCATGGAATTTTGCTGACTCAAAAAACAACCAAGATTTTTAATTAAAATTTCAGATGTGCTAAGAAGGATTAAAAATATAAAAATATAATCTAAAAATACTTTGGTTTTTCCTCTTAATAGTAGCATAAACATTTAAATCATAAAAAGTGTTTATCAAGTTTGGGGCCTTTTTTCATCAGTGTAGGATCTTTTTTAATGAAGTAGTGAAGATACATAATGTTATTGATTAAAAATAAGTACTTCCAGTTTTTCATGTAAAAGCAGCATAGCATGATAAAAAGAGCCCTAACTCAATAAAAGCAAAGTTTTATCATCAAATATTTATGTTATTATTAAGAGGAAAGACCAACACCATCATCCTTTCATCTTGTGTTGCTGCAACATCTTCTTGGAGGGACTGCAATCAGCATATTTATGACTGCATCAACAACTTAGCTTACTCTCTACTAGCATCAATATTGATGCCAGTTAAAATCTCATACTTTCAAAAATTAAATGCTGCTTCACAAACCATGTTCCCATCAACCATTCAACAGTTTTGTTATTGGAAAAGGAGCGGGAGGTTAAACTTGTGGAAATGTACTGCAATTTGCATCCATTAAAAAAAGTTGCAACAAAGATGAGGAAGATCCTGAGGGATTGTGAGGGAACAACAAATGTGAGTGAGTGCCTAGCATGGGGAATTCTTGTAGCCATGAATTCCCTAAGATGTAGTGATAGATTAGGCCTCATTCAGAAATTGAGGTCCTTTATTGAACAACAAAGGTTTCCATGGTCCAAACTCACTAGATTCCAAGGGAACTGGTTGTATGTCATTTTTCATTTAGGGGCAACTTACTTTCCCATTTTTGAACAATGCAAACAATTTGTCTTGCGACTTTCCTCCATAAATAAGATCATCACAAAATTGAAGTAGATATTTATGAAAGAAGCCACTATCATCAAGATACAAGTTCTGGGAATTATAGAGAAGATGCTATCAGGGCTTTGAATTATAGAGAAGATGCTATCAGTGTAAATAACCAAAAAGAAACCATCAACACTATGAACATCGTCAATGGGGCCATCGACAATCTGAAGGTACTCACCGAGGAACCAATGTCTATTTTCCTCTCCACAGTGGATTTCTTTGGAAATGCATTACCAAAGAAAGTGACCGAGTTCTTAATGATTGCTACTGCAAATGGACTCTAATTTCGACAAATAACTGCCTGTTTAAAACGGATTGTGAAAGTTTTAAGCAGGGCGTATGTATAATCATTCACCATGGTAGAGGCTTCTTCAATCTTAACATCAGCGAGGCAGTACACTAGCTAAAAGCATCATTGGTGAATTTTCTGAAAGGCAGAAGCTTGTGCCTAAAGATAATGTATCCAACATAAGCGATGTCATCAAGGCCAAGCTGAATCAAGTGAGAAAATTCATCGATGATCGGGATGCTGAGCAATTCAACAAATACCTCCAGTTGTCAATGAATTACAGCAGACAGAAGACTGGGCTGAAGAAGATGCAGCACCAGACAAGTGAAGAAATTGGTAAAAGGATCAAGCATAAGAAGGCCCAGCTGGAAAGAAGAAGGAGATCCTTGATGCAAGAGAAAGATGTGTCAGTTTCTACTTAGCTTGATAAATATCATCCACAGTCAGCACAAGTCCAGCAGTAAATACTCACTGGGCAGATAGTTCGATGTACAATAAAACACATTTGGACAGCTGATGGTGTTCACCATGAACACATCAGCTACATCGTTAATTATGCAAATTCTTCTAATACGATTTCATATATCAGTGATGTAATTGACTACTATCTATTGAACAAAAGTGAAGTTGGCGCTATCTCACGCAGGATCTGTATTTTGAAAATCAGCCCAGCAACGATGATTGAAGAGGCAATAGAAGACAAAAACATACCTTTTCAGGGTCACAAAATATTTCTGAAAGTCTTTTCACAATTATTCATAGCACGAATTTCTTTTATTGTTTAGCGTATTGGATTAGAATAATAAAAGTTCAAGCAATTATGTAATTAATAATAAAATTTAAAGTACTACAAAAATAAACATCATGATAACAATTAATAATCAGGAATAAAATGGAAAAATATATATTAAAAAATATAAATTAATAATAAATAAAATACCATAACGTTTCATAAATTATTAAGTTACCTCTATCATGGTATTATTTCATCACCGTTATTAAATTTTAATATTAATCTAAGAAAATTTATATTGTTTTAAATTTTATTATTTTTTCATAAAGCGTCTTCAAACATAACTAAAAGTCAATAAAATATTAGATAATTGCTGAAAATATGTTTATTTGTAAAAATTATTACGTAGTTAAAAAAACTGCGTTTACTTTTTTTTATAAATTCATGTCAAGTCTGATCATCCTTACAATTTGTCAACACCTCAAAACATATTAATAATATCAAGAAAGACATGAGCAAAATAGGACCTGTCGTTAAGAAATGCTTGCATATAAGTTATATGTTATAAGTAATATTTATTTTGAATCAGATTAATTTAAATTTTCTAATTTTACTCAAATAATGTATTACAAATATAAATTTTGTTTTTGGAAGATTTTTAAACTTTAGTTCAAAGAAGATTATTTAAATGATTTGAAATCCCTTTCTTAGCAAGTCAATCACAGTAGCTCATGGAAAAAACTTACCTTTTAAGACTTGATATTTCTTTCTCAATCTCCACAATATATTGTAATCAATAAAACTTTTTATTTTTAAAGAAATTGCATTTAAAAATGGTTAAATTATTTGAAAATAAAAGTAACCAACATAGTTACTGAACAGAACAAAGAAATTACAGAAAACAATCATTTTAAAAATCTTAGGTATCCAAAAATCAGTGGACATAAATATTTGATTCCTTTTCTTGAAAAAAGCTACTAACAACTTCAAATGTGTAAATCTGTAAATAAATTCCTTATCTTGTTTCGTTAAGTTCCTCATCATTTTCCCTCAATACTTCACATCAATTACTTTAAAATTAGAAGGCATGTAGTTTCAATATGCCTGAACATTATACTGGAAAACTCAATTTAATTTTCTAATTTTAATAAAAAAAATTTTATTGATGAAAGTAAAAATAAAAACCTCTTAAAAAGCCAATATTTTACAAGTTAGTTGTTATTAAATTCAAGAAGTAATTACTGTAAGTAACTCCATTTAGATCACTAAAAGAAAAAGAGTATAGCAGGATGAAAAATACGCCAAACTTAACAAAAACAAAATTTTATTGTCTAAATGTTTATGTTATTATGAAGAGGAAAGACCAAAGTTTTTTTTCAGATTATTTAAAACAAATTTTCCTTCTTTTTAGAACATTCTAAATTTTGATTAAAAAAACCTTCTTTCTCTTTGTATCACCGGAAGTAGTAAAATAACATATACAATTTTTAGCACGTTTTTATATTAATGTCAATTATGACATTTTTCCATAAATGAAATATCAAAATTAATAATAAAATGGATGGAAATACAAATAACACAGAGAAATGTAATAAAAGTACATAAAATTATAGTATTTTATGTACACTTCTGATAAAATTTCATAAGAAAGGTACCTATCAATTAGATACCTTTCTTATGAAATTTAATCTCAAGTTTTTTTTTAATTTCTTTATAATATGTTTTCCATAAAGCATCGTAAACGTAAAGGTGAAAGCTAAGTACAAAAAAAAAAGAAAAAATTAGAGTGCTGAAAGTTTTCCTTAAAAATAACGAGGTAAATAATTTGTTCACTTAAATCTAGGTATGTCCAATTTAGGCCTTTTTAGCGTTTTTTTTTTAGTTGTTTTATTTCGGTTGAAAGACACATTAATTTGTAAATTCTTGTAAAAATTAAGTACTTGTTGGAATTTAATGAAATCTTCAGAACTTATTCAGAAATGAATGAACTTATTTTAGAAATGTTTGTCTCTTTGAAAGTCATGGTATAAATATATTTTTTTATATCTGTTACCCCCCTCGAACTTAATTTTATGAAAACTCAAAGAAATTTTATTTGCAACCTGAATTTTTTTTTAATTAAATGCACAAAACTCTGAAAAATCTAAATCATCGATTTTTTTGTTAAAACATGTCCAAGATTGTCCAAACTTTTACCTCAATTGTAAAAATACAAAACCCAATAAAACTAAGACAATATTTAATTAAGAAAGTTTTTAATGGCTTTTCTGAATAATATATACGAAGGTAATTATTATCTGAAAGAAAAAAATTTTTTTGATGAAAAATGAATTTTTACATAATTTTTTTTTTGTTTCAATTTTAAATACACAATAGTGACAATATGACAAAAGGTTGTTATATATTTATAAATTAAGTTCTTTCTGCAACCTTATGGAAATGATATATTATGTTCTCTACTTTTTAAAGATCATAAATTTGAAATCTTATTAAAATCTGACAACCATTGATATTTTTAAAATAATTTTTAATATTCCAAAATTGTATTTAAAATCGTCTCCAACGAAAGTATGGATGCACACTTTGAAATAATGTCACGCGAGTAGTTTCCCTTGATAGAAGCAACAACAACGCTTGTCAAGTTTTCTGAATATCATCGTATTATTTTCAATTTTTTTCTTTTCAAATATAATCGAATAGTGGAATAAAAGAAAATATCGACTATTTACAATTACAAAAAAAAAAAAAAATGCCCTTGGAAGTCCACCCAAATTTTCAAGTTTGAAATCGAATGCATAAATTCATTGTACATTACTTTGGAATTATTATCCACACGACAAATTATCAATTAAAACGATTTTTGGAGTTTAAATTTTCTGGAGTTAGCTCGCTACTACTAAATACTTGTTGAGTAAAAACAAAAACAACATAGCATGTTAATTTTATTAATAAATAAAATAAAACTCATATTACTGCCATATCATAATTATTAATAAACAGAAAAAAATCTGCCTTAATAAAAAGAAATAAAATCTCATTTCATTAAGTTAACCTGTTTCAATTAATGGTGTTTCATGTAATTTTTATAATCTCAGAAAAATATTTCATGACTGAAATAATAAACCTCAATTTAAAAAAATGTATTTTTTTTACTGTTTTATTTTTACTTGTAAAATTTGATTTTCTTTCATAATTTAAATGTTATTTTCAGTGCAGAATTCTTCCTCAAACGTAAGGTAAAAAAAAAAAAAAATTTAAAAGTGAATTTTTTAAAAAAATCTACTAACTAGATTCACTTAAAATTAGAACGAATTATATCACTTCTGCGCTACTGTCTGATAAATTCCCCTGCCGTAATTTGTCAATATACTGACGTACATCAATTAACGCCTGTCAAAATACACCACCTCGGTTAGAAATATCTCTCTTAAAAAATTTTCTGATAAAAATGTAAGTAATGTTTCTTTCAAATTACATTAAGTATACTTTAATCATTCTAAATTTCCTAAGATAACAAAAGAAAAAGGTGTAATTGATTTTTCATGATTTTTTAACTAACAAACTATGATCTTTCCGACAGAAATGTCAATAAGTTCGATTTTACGAAATTTTTTTGACTCGAAAAAAAAAAACAAGATTTTTTAATAAAATTTTTAACATTTATAGGAAGGATTAAAAAATCTGAAAAAATATTCAGAAAATACTTTGGTCTTTCCTCTTTAATAACAACATAAATATTTAAACGTTAAAAATTGTTTTATCAATTTGGGGACCTTTTGTCGTCAAGGTATACCACTTTTTAGCGAAATATTGGACATACCTACTTAAATCTAAATAACTTCACTTTTCTCCTTCCGGAGGACAAATTATCCTCACATAATGCGTCAAATAGGCACCTTCATGAAAATAGATAACTCGACAAAAACGGCCTGAAAATTAATGAAAAAAATTTTTCTTCGTGTTAAATGTATATTTCATTATTTAGAAGAAACACTAACGTATTTTTTTAATATTTTTTGAAATTTTTTAATCATTCTTAGCATGTCTTAAATTTTAGTTAAAAAATCTTGTTTACGAAATATCGAACAAAAACTCGATATCAGCCATTTTTTTTTAAATTTTGATTTTTGAAAAATAATATAAATTACTTGTTTAAAAATCGTTTAAAAATTTTATACGTTTTTCAAAATTTATTCAAAGAAAATTAGAAAATTTAAAGTTTATTTAAAATATTTTGAAAGAAACTTTTACTTATTTCTTCGTAGAAAAATGTTGTTTAAAATAAAAGGGAGCCGATCTTAACATTCCCAACGTTTGACAAGTGATGAAAGGTGATGTTTATAAATTATTGACAGCTGACGTGAGATTCGAGTTCTCATACGGAAGGACAGAATGGACATATTTTTTTAATTGGACTTTCTTAAGTAGTACCTTGTAATAATCAAAGTAAAAAAACTTTCAGCATTCCAATTTTTTTTTTTTTTTTTTTGTGTTTTTAGTACTGTAGCTTTCACTATAAGTTTGTTGATACTACCTGGAGAAATTATAAATATTATAAAAAAAAAATTAATTATGATACAAGTGCTGCACTGCTGTTCCAGGGCCCATATAGACCCTACTAAATAAAGTCAATTCAGATCTATCATAAAAAAAATTTATATCCTCAGTAAAAATAATCAAACATAGTAAAAGTCACAGCCTATTTTCTCTGCAAAAAAAAAAATGGATTTGGGTAAAAATAAAAAAATGATTTATCATCTGAAGAAAATATCAAGGAAAATTTATGTGAACCCCATGAAACTAGATATTTTCTGAAAGCAAACAATATGATCTTTCATTTTAAAATAAAATTGGTCAGTTTAAATGACTCAAGAAATTTTTTCAGGGGCCAAAATGAAAAAAAAAAATAAAAAAAAATGTAATTTTGCATTTTTTGTAGTTCTAAGCAAAAACTTTCCCCATTACACTCATAAGATTGAGAACTTTGCATTCTATGATGGGTTTAATGTTGCTGACGAATGAGAATATTTACCTAATATTTTGTTGGATTTTCCTAAATGACAGAAACAAGCATTTTAATCAGCTGTGGCTGAGTGAGATAAAATTTAACAAGACATGTACATTAAATTATGCTATAATTTAAAGTACACTTATGAAATTTCATTGTCTTTTTTATGCTCACTTTATTAAATTTTAAAAATATCTCATAGAAAAATATCATAACTGACATAATACAAAAATAATACTGTATAAATTTCATTGAATAGGTAGCCAATAAGTGACGTTTTTTTATTGCACGCATGATACTTCCGGTCTTCCGTAGATTTCATTGGCAGACACATTATTGACATGATTGAGACAAATTAAATTTTTTAATATACGTCTGTTCGTTAGTTTGTAAGATGCTTTGGAATTTATAATCTGTAAATATATATCTACTTAATAACAACATTCGTTAAGTTGTACAAACCTTTCCCTAATTTTATAAGAATTAGCAACATAATGTAAAAATTAAAAAAATTATTTCAGAAACAACAAATAATCGTTTTAAAAATTTATTTTTTATCAAAATATATTTTTGCTTTCAGACAATATTGTCCATGTTCATCAAAATAAATAAAAGCAATTAAAAGCTTTTGAAATTAAATAATATTTTTGTTTTAATGAGTTTTGTATGTTACATTTCGGAGATGATTTTCAGGTAGAGGTGGTCCACTAAAAAAAAAACATGATTTGGTTTCCTCAAAGCCTTGTGCTTTTAACTAATATAATCACTAAACTCCTCAAAATTAAAATTATAGAGTTTCGTACAATTAGTTGGAGGGGGGTAATACATATGAAAAAAAAAAAATTCTGCCATGACTTTAATAAAAAAAAACATATTTATAATAAGTTCCATCATTTGTGAATAGTTTCTGAAAGTTTCATTAAAATCCGACAATTATTTTTATTTTTGTAACATTTTCCAAATTAATGTGTCATACAAAAAAAAAACATGCTTAAAATTTTATGTTATGTTACTAGTTCCGGTGATACAAAGTGAAACAAGTTTTTTTTTAATCAAAATTTAGAATGTTCGAAAAAGAAAGAAAATTTAAAAAAAATAATTAAAAAATACTTTGATCTTTCCTCTCAATAATAACATAAGTATTTAGACGCTAAAATTTTGTTTTCGTGAAGTTTGGCGTATTTTTTTATCATGCTATGCCATTTTTTAGCGATTTCGTGGAGTGGCCTACATCATTCCACACCTGTCAAGTGACTCGAAGGGTTATGAAATGCTTTGTTTTATTTTCAAACTACATCTTTTCGGCGCATAAGCTAAGTTAAGCTTGGTTCAAAATATTTTAAATAAACATTATAATTTCTGATTTTTTAAAAATAAGTTTTGAAAAAATGAGATTTTCATTTTTTTTTTATAGAATGGAAAAAAGGGTTGACGTGATTATGTCAATTTTGCTGACTCAAAAAAAAAAAAATTTTAACGAAAATTTCGGACGTGCTAGGAACGATTAAAAAAAAATGTAAAATATACCCCCAAAATACTTTGATCTTTCCTCTTTAATAATAACATGAACATTTAGACGATAAAATTTTGTTTTCGTCAAGTTTGGTGTCTTTTTCATCATGCTATCTATAATCTTTTCAGCGATCTCATGGAGTTCCCTCTATTAACAGAATTTAGTAAATATTATTTATTTACTAAATTTATTATTATATTTTGCGTGTTAAAATAGTGCGAAAATAACAAATATCTACACAAAGCCTTGGATTTAAAAAAATTCATTAAATGTGTAAATTTTGTAAATAATTTCCTTGTTTCGTTAACATTTGTGTGTTTCGTTGTCATTTTCCCTCCATACTTCACGTCTCACTTACCTTTTCAGGGAAGATCCCAATTTGCTGTTGTTGTTAGACTTTATATTTCTTTTTCAAAATCGACAATATTTTGTAATCAAATAAAGCTTTCTAATTTTAAAGAAAATGCAATTAAAAAATATTAATCATTTGAAAATGGATGGCGTGTATTTTCTAAACGGAACAAAGGAATGACCGGAAACGGTGTTAAAGAAAAATTCGTCCCTTGCTAAAAAAAAAAAATAGTCTGGATGCCCACAATATGTCACAACTTTGTATTAATTTTTTTTACCTATATGGGCAATAATTATTCAGAAGAATTAAAAAAATATATATTTTGGGTTCAATTACATATTTTCTAATATCAAACTGGTTTGAAAATAAAAAGCAATTTATAAATCTCAAAAGTATCATTTTTTAACTAAAAACAACAGCAAAAAAACAATTAATTAGTCATTTAAAAAGTTATTCATTCTAATTTAAGTTTAGAAAAATCGTAAAATATTTCGAAGTTATTGGTTAAAATCAAATAATCTATTTCTAAACATAAAAAAATACCAATGACTTGACTACTGTAAAAGCTAAAAAGTAAAGATATATTTTTTGTGTCTTTTAATTTAAAACTCTTTTTTCTGTGTCGAAAAGCAATGACAAAACGAAAAAGAACAAAATAAAAATAATACAATAAATTCAATAATCCTAGAGTTATGTTTCGGCTTCATTGAGTAAAATTAACACTTCAACTGAACAGTAACTGGATTTTGTAAAAGTAATCTTTACTCTTTAAAACTTAATGAAAATAAATGACGTTTATTTATGCCCGGTTGACTATCGTTTTAAAAATGGATGCATTGTTTGTAGTTGTTGTATAATCATCCATAACACTTGTTTGTTTTTTTCGTTTTTTTTTTTGTTTTTTTTTTAATATTGTATACCAGAAGTGCAGTACTCAGGGCATTGGTATTTATGTGTAAAATATATTAATTAATTTCACATAAACAATTTCGGAATATTTTTTTATTACACAATTTTTTGAAACTTAGTAAATTTAAAAATTTAGAATGAATATACAGTGTGTGCTGTTCCTTATTTTATTTTCCATACATACAATAAAAATTAATTCACACCACGGGTATCAAAAATACAACTGCGCGGGGATTCACTCCTCCCCATATCCTGTGGGGTCAAAAACAAGAACGGCGCACCCAAAAGTTCGGACGTAGTGAAAAGCACACCACGTGGTAAAAAAATATGATTTATTGACCAATCAGGGCTCGACATAAGAAATCCATTTCTTAATCTCCCCGGAGCGCCATCATCCAGATATAAGGAAGGTAGAAACTCTCATCAGACCAGAGGGAGAACAGCGACAATCTGACATCAAAGCGACACGGACAGCTTCGAACACACACACACACACACACACACACACACCGAGAATTCAGCAGTTCACACAACAGGCAGAATTGCGTATCAGTGAACATTCCTTCATCCTCTCTTTCTTTCATCTCGCTCGCTACACATCGTCCTACCTTTTCCCTCTCACCTTCCCAGTACCTTTCTTTCTCCTTTTCTTCCACTGCATTACGGACAATTTCATTTTTGTACAAAAAAAATAATTCTTGTATTTTTTTTTACGAAAATAGACAAAAGTTTATTTTGCTTTATTTGTAGTGTATTTTCCTTTTATTATTTGTCTGAGGGACTTCTTTGCACCCTCAACAAGTGTAACCCGGATATAAGAGAAACCCGGATATAAGAGAGATTTTCTCTGGTCCCAAATTAGAGCCTGTGTTAATGTATATATAATAGACCAAACCCGGATATAAGAGAAACCCGGATATAAGATACTTCTTCTCCGGTCCCGACAACTCTCTTATTTCCGGGTTACACTGTATTTAATTTTTTAAGTGACAAAAATCTTTTTTTTTTATTATTTTTTAGTTAAATTACTTGATACTTTTAAGTTTAATAAATTGCTTTTTATTTTCAGATAATTAGAGAATATCTAATTGAACCCAATGTGTGATTTTTGTAATTATTCTAAATGAGTAAAAAAAAATGGATCTATGAGACAATGTAGTGACATAGTGTGTGCATTCAGACTATTTTTAAGCAGGGAACAAATTCTTTTTTAACACCGTTTCCGGTCATTCCTTTGTTCTCTTTAGAAAATACACGCCATCTATATTTAAATGATTAATCTTTTTTAATTACAATTTCTTAAAAAATACGGAGTTTTATTTGATTACGAAATATTGTCGATCTTGAAGTAGAACAACAACATCTAATTAAAATCCTATTTGTTTATCTATGAAAAAGTTGACATCCGCCCTGAAAAGGTAAGTGAAACGTGAAGTATGGAGGGAAAATGACACGTGTTATATTTAACAAAATAAAATGAGGAATTTATTTACAAATTTATTCATTTAAAGTTGTTAGTAGCTTGTTCTAATGTTTTAAAACAAAAAATTCTAAGACATTTTTAAACTATCGGTTTAAAAATCTTCCAAAAATAATATAAATTTGCGACAGGCTATTTGAGTAAAATTTGCAAATTTAAAGTAAAGTTAACTGTTAATATGATTTGAAATAAACATTACTTAGTTATAGCATAAAAAAGTAATATACAAGCATTTCTTAACGATGGGTCCTCTTTTTCTCATGTCTTTATTTACGCTACTGATCAACTCCGAAAAGTTGACATTTAGTATGGATGATCAGAATTGACATAAATTTACTAAATCTAAGTGAATGCGTTTTTTTTTAACTACTTAGTAATTTTTACAAATGAACATATTTTCAGCAATTATCTAATATTTTATTCACTTTTAGTTACATTTAAAGACAGTTTATGAAAAAATAATAAAATTTAAAATAATATAAAATTTTCCTAGATTAATATTAACATTTAATAACTCAATAATTTATGAAACGTTACGGTATTTATTATTATATTTTTTGTGATGTCAACGAATACTTGTTACCACTTCTGTAATGTCAATTAATACTCGTCACTTTCGTAATGCTCGTTGAAGTAGAAACTTTGTAATCGCAGATACAACTATGGTAACACCGTTGAACAATGCTGGTGTCAGACACCTTTGAATAACACATGCACAAATAGTACTTGCTCAATGATACTCACTCGAATAGTAATTCGTATAGTGATCAGTATAAAGAAATAGTATAGCGAATGGAGTAGAGAATAGCGATCCATACAGTAATAGAGGAGTAGAAATGGTCATCGTCACATGACTACTTACTAATGTGTTTCTCCCATGGTCACGTGATACACTTAATTCAATAATGGGATCACCTGTGTTTGCTCACTGGTGATTTTTTTTTTTTTTAAGCTTATCGCCCCAAGCAAGGCTGGAAGCCACTAGGAGGCACGGTGGAGTAATGGATAACGGCTCGGATTGAGGAATCGGAGAGCCGAGTTCGAATTCCAGTCGAATCCGTTACATTCACTTACGTGCTAACACCCTTGGGAAAGGTGTGAATCCTCTTCTTCTCCCTCCAACTATGGGTAAATAGCAGGACAGACTGGGTTCTATAGCCTTGGATGGCAACTGGTCTAGGAGAAGGTCAACTCTGAATTCAAAACCAATCGGTGTCTGCACCGGCACCTGGCGGCCTCTTGCTTACTCCTGCCTCTGCGTCTGTGGAAATTCTGTGGCAAGTAAGAGCATATTCCTCCCTCCACTAGGATAGCACACGAGGTGTGGGGACCACGTGTGAAGTTCAAACTCCCTTGTTACTCCATTTCAAGAATTTGTCACCGTTGGAATCGGGAATGGCTGTCGCTTGTTTCAACATTGGCGACAGATTGCCGTGCTTGGTCGGCTTTCGTTCGGGACGCGATGAATTCCTTGGAAGGAGCCGGCTTAACCGATCCAGGGTGAATGCCGCAACATACATACATACATATCACCCCAAGCAAGGCTGGAAGCCACTACCACGCAAGGGGTTACAGAAGGTTTGGAGGAAGAGCAGATAGGAGTGGTAAAGGAGAGGAAGTGGAGAAAGATAGTGGATCGATCAAGGCAAGGGGGTTACAGAAGATTTGGAGCGAGAGCAGATAGGAATGAAAGGTGAAAGGATGTGGAGAAGGGAAGTGGATAGATCAAGGCAACTGGAGATGTTGATTGACGTTACAAATAGTTGGAGATTGTATTCGTCAGGGAAACAGGAATAAGGATGGGAGTTCCACAGGCAAGATGTGCGAGACATGAAGCTATTGGAGTAGAAGAGACGTCTACATCTAACAGTTTCAATGGTGAAGGGGTGGGAACAGGATGCCAGCCTCGTAGGACGTTTATATTCAAACTCAACTCTCAGCAGCGACACTTTATTCCTATATAACAATTTTTTCATTTTATTCTTTATTATTGTTAAATCTTTATAATATGTTAAATTTTATTATTAATTACATAATTGTTTAAACTTTTATTATTTCAACCCAATACCCTAAACAATATTGAAAAGAAATTGCTGCTATGTATAATGGTGAAAAGACTTTCCGAAATATTTTGTGAGCCTAACAAGAGCTGTTTTTGACTTCTATTGCATCTTCAATCACCATTGCTGGGCTGATTTTCAAAATACAAGTCCTGCATGAGATAGTCAGTGCCAACATCACATTTGTTCAATTGATAATAGCTGCATCATCGAGATATGAAATCATATCAAAAGGATTTGCATAACTAATGATGTAGCTGATGTATTCACAGTTGATACCAACAACTGTTCAAATGTGTTTTATTGTGCATCCAACTAACTGCCCAGTGATTATTTCATGCAGAGTTTGTGCAGACTGTGGATGATACTTAACAAGGAAAGTAGAATTTGACTCGTCTTTCTGTTGCCTTTGTTTTTTCTGGATCAAGGCTCTCCTCTTTTCCCCAGCCGGGCTTTCTTACTCTTGCTCCTTTTACCAATTTCTTCTTCAACTGTTTGGTGCTGCATCTTCTTCAACCCACTCTTCTGTCTGCTGTAATTCATTGACAA
>OZ038479.1:1853382-1880882 GCA_964036315.1 Acanthosepion esculentum | reverse complement strand
GCATTTTCACTGAAGTCATATATGGTCAAACATTTACATGCACACACTGCAGAGAAACCAGATTGTTGTGAAGTTTGTGGATTTGCATTTTCATACGAGGCACCTTTAGTGAGACATATGTGTACACACACTGGAGAGAAACAATATTCTTTTAATTTTTATGGAAGCCAGATTTTTTAATAATATGGATACACACGCTTGAAAAAAAAACTCTAATTTTGTATTTCTCTATTTACATGGTATTGATGTTTGGTGAGCCATCTATATATACACTAGAGAGTGTAACTACACTGGTCAACAAAAAAAAAGGTCCACGCTTCGTACTGATGTTTTCCACGACTTTATTCGATAACTTTATAACACTGTGAAAATTACATAAAACAAAAGGAAAACAGACAATAAACAAGAAGGGTTACAAACAACTTTTAAGGAAAATAATGGATTTTAAATAAAATATAAGGAAACATGAAAGAAATTGATATAAAATCACTTATTTACATATTTAACAATGCTATGAACTAATTAGATAATTACCGTGTTCGCCTGGTAGACCAGTTGTAGATTTTAACTCTGGATGGTAACACAATGTCTGTCATCTATCGCACCATGTTGTTTTTTTCCAATCCCGGGCTAAATGGCCATGTGATGCGATGTGACAATTTATATCCAAATTCCAAGGAAGGATCATGAATAAACTTTACATCAAAATAAAAGGAAACAGAAAAAGGGGATTTTTTTCGTTTGTTTTTCTTTCTCTTTAAAGGCGGCGCTTATAAGGTCCTTGTTGTCATGGCAACACATTTATTCACAATGACAGCAGCTACAGAGAGAAATCATTTTCTTTTGAAGCTTCTGCATCTGCATTTTTGCGTGAGTCAAATTTTGTCAACATATCCATATACAAACTAATGAGAATAAATGTTTTTGTGATTTTTGGCTGCATGTATTTTCAGATTAAAACCATTTTTGCATCATGTGAATACACAATGGATAGAAACCTTATCTTAGTGCACAAAAATTTCTGAATTAGCAGAAATTTGTTTTTCATTGCATCATGTGAAAACGCATAAAAATGAAAAGAAAATTTCAAATACTGCAAAATCCAATAGACATGCCACAATGCTTATGGTTGCACATCTTGCATCGCAGCTGCATAACAAACTTAGTGCACTAACTTGGCCATCTATTCATACCAGGGAGATAACTAGATTTTCTAATGAAAAGTGATACATTGCACACACACCAACGTATAACAATTATAACATACTTAAAGGAACTTGTTGGTTGACACATTTTAATAAACATTGCACAAATCATTTGAAGTTACTTGCAAACACACTGGAGATGAAACATATTCTTGTAAACAGTATGAATCTGCTTTTTCAGTCGAGATAGAGTGTCAGTAAATACACAAATTTTGTCTAAAAAAAGTTACTTTTCAAAATAGGTGATTTTGTTTATGTTTGACTATCTCCTGGAAAATAAAATTATATTCTCCACTTATCCTTTTCCCTCTTTCATTTTTACAATTACTGCAACTTCCCTACATGCAAAGTGCTTTGGCCTGGTGGCAGCCACTGCCAGGCCAAAGGTGGGCCACTAGTGATCAGCAAGTGATGACATTGCCAAGACAAATACACCGGTGGGTCACTTGCAGTAAACACTAGTGGCATGCCACCCAGCGGCAGATTAGTGGTTTGTGTGTAGGGTTGTCAATTTGTTTCTAAACAGAAAGCGAGAGACTCTCCCTAATTTACTTTTTCCCTAAATAAAATCATTTTGTTTTACAAAAATTTGAACAAATTGACTTTCTTTCATTCTAAAGGACATATTTAGCTGTTGTTGTTTCGTAAAGCGTACACCCCTGGTGACTTTATGAACTCGTCCAGTACTATAAAGAGTACACCCCTGGTGACTTTATGAACTCTTCCAATACTATAAAGAGTACACCCCTGGTGACTTTATGAACTCGTCCAGTACTATAAAGAGTACACCCCTGGTGACTTTATGAACTCGTCCAGTACTGTAAAGAGTTCCATGGTATGGGGTTGTTGGTAGTCATTTTGGAGTCAGGCAGTTTGCTGCCAGGCCTCTCAAACTCTCTACCTTTGGACAGAGACGAACGCAGATGAGGCTATGCCTACTGGCAGAGTCTTGTCTGGGGTTTGGGTAGACAAACCCAACTTTGTGTATGAAATGTCTAAGGGGAATTTTTTATCAAGCCTACGGGCTCAGTATCTCCCCCACATAAAAACTGGCCTTGTGCCACATTCCTCTTTTAGGGGTAGATTGAGTAAATATCAGTTGTATTGGAGTCAGTCGTCATACAAACTATACAGGCATTGCAGCAGTAGCCTAAGCATAAAGTATAGAGGGTATACTAATGAATTATATACCAAGTACCAGTGTGTTATAACAATAACCTTACAATAGGAACATATAATAATTACTTATTACCAATAATAACCATAGGAACTTATAATAATTACTTATTACCAATAATAATTACCAATTAACCCTTAAATTTAATAATAGAGATGGAAACATCATCTCTCAGAGAAATAATTGATTTCAAAGAGAATTTTTAATTTGTTGTTTATATTTTTGTATACAGTAGCAGTTCCATGAATTGATGAGTGAGCAAAAAAGTTGCCAATATTTTAAAAATGCCTGAAAAATTTATTTATATATTTGTATACAGAAGTTAATATTTCTTTTAATTCAGATTAAAATAAGAAACCTCATTTAAATTATGTAAATTCTGTTTTTTGTTTTTTTAGAAAGTCCATGGTGGTGACTAGTAAATAAAGTAGTAACACTAGTTCAACTACAGTGATCCAACTCCAGCCTGGAGTCTAACTTGTCAAAATATCGTGATGAGTGAACAGCACTATTTTACATTAGACTTATTTAGGTACATCAAAAAAAAAAAAATAATAAAAAGAGCTATACCTCAAGAGTAAAATATATTTTAATAATGAAAAATCTTTCTTGAAGCTTTTAATTTCAAGCTAATAGATTAAATTTAATATTTCCAATAAGAAAAATGATTTTCTCTATTTCAAAGCTAATTTAAATTGACAGAAATGATTTTTTGTTTGGAAATAGCTAAAATTGTTCGTATAGTCAAAAATAAAATATACTTTTCAGAAACTAAATTTGAGGTATATTAACTTATTTTAATTAAGCTGAATGAAAACAAAAATGACTTACATTTACTTTAAAATACCGAAGAAACACATTGATTGAACATGAAGATGGGTGTTTTCATGAGATTTGACAGATTTATCAATAATTTAATATTTGGCATTTTTAAGAAAAGTTCACAGAATTGTAAAAATTACTTGAAGAATACCATGTAAACTACGCCGTAATGTAAAAAATTAAAGAAAAAATTCTAAGTAATTTAGAATTTTTTACAATTGTTATTACTTTGGCTTCTTATATGTGGTGGTGGTGGTGGTGGGGGTGATAAAAATATTTTTACCCTGATTTTTTAAACAAAAACCTTTTTAAAATAATTCCATTCATTTGTGAATAAGTCATGAAAGTTTCATTAAAATCTGACAATTATTTGATTTTTGAAAAAAAATCCAAATCATTGTCTTTTTCCCAGCAAAAAAGGATAAAAAAAATATAATTTAATAATCAAAAACTCTTTTGGCCTTTCCTCTTAATAATAACATAGTGATATTTGATGATAAAATTTTATTTTTATTACGTTTGGGGTAATTTTTTCATGAGTTATTTCTGCTATCTATTTAAATGAAATGCTCATTACAATTGAAAAATTCAGTGTTTTAAAAAGTATTTGGAATTTTTTGGTTTTGTGTGAAAATGTCAATATTTTCTAATAGGGACGGCCATACATGACAATTCAAAAAATAATAAAGGTAATATATGTAAAAAATAATAACGGTAATAATGAAATTAAAATTTATTGGCAGTTGGATTTGTCGATGAAGGACTAGAAAAGGTGTCAGTGATTTAAAATGCCTGGAATCATTATTTATGTACAGAAATTAAATCTATTTTAATTTGAATTAGTTTTAGGTTATTACCTTACAAAGAAAACTGACCTTTAAGTTCAAAGAAGGTTATTTCAAACGCATTTTATGTTTTCTTTCGAAGTCCATGATGGCTTGTCTAACTTACCTTTACAGGATGAATCCCAACTTTTTCATTCAAAAACAAACAAGATGTTGTTGTTGATATTTCTTCCCGACCCAAGAATATTTTTGTAATCAACAAATTTTTCTATTTTCAAAGTAATCAAAAAAAAGTTAAAATTTCTTGAAAATAGAACGTAGCAAACAAAAAATTGCAGTAACCAGTGAAAAAGAAGAATTTGTCCCTTGCCCCAAAATAGTTTGTATGGCAACCTCAATCTGTTTTTTTTTCATAACATTTCATTGACAAAAAGTAAAAGCAATAAAATTAAAAACCTAATTTTTATTTTTTATGTATCAGTAAATAATTCATAATGAAAAGGATATGTCTGTGTTGATGCTGAGGTAAGTCCAATACTTCATCTTGTGTGGGAGGGTGAGAGAAAAAAAATCCGTCTTTTTTTACCTAAACAGCACCACTTGAGTGATGTATGTATGTATGTATGTATGTATGTTGCGGCATTCACCCTGGATCGGTTAAGCCGGCTCCTTCCAAGGAATTCACCGCGTCCGGAACGAAGGCCGACCAAGCACGGCAATCCGTCGCCAATGCTGAAACGAGCGACAGCCATTCCCGATTCCAACGGTGGTGAATTCTTGAAACAGAGTAACAAGGGAGTTTGAACTTCACACGCAGTCCCCACACCTCGCGTGCTATCCCAGTGGAGGGAGGAATATGCTCTTACTTGCCACAGAATTTCCACAGACGCAGAGGCAGGAGTAACCAAGAGGCCGCCAGGTGCCGGTGCAGACGCCGATTGGTTTTGAATTCAGAGTTGACCTTCTCCTAGACCAGTTGCCATCCAAGGCTATAGAACCCAGTCTGTCCTGCTGTTTACCCATAGCTGGAGGGAGAAGAAGAGGATTCACACCTTTCCCAAGGGTGTTAGCACGTAAGTGAATGTAACGGATTCGACTGGAATTCGAACTCGGCTTTACGATTCCTCAATCCGAGCCGTTATCCATTACTCTACCGTGCATACTCCCTTGGTTTCATCACTTGAGTGATGAAACCAAGGGAGTAAGAAATGATCACCATGAAACTCATTGTATAGGAAATTTGTTACATGAAAAGGTTATGGTTAAAGGTGACAGAATTAATAAAAGCAACAATGACTTGAAAGTTTACAGTGGATATTTATTTACATACACAAAAAATGTAAAGGGATATACAGAAATAGGAGAGAAAGAAAGGGAGAAGAAAATTCCTTGAACTTAAAAGAAGCTCAAAATATTTCTCTGACTGTCTGAAAGTTCTTTCAGTAAGTAAATTGTTCTTAAGATGTTAACACTTGCATAAGGTTTTTCAGAGCTCTTGTTGCGAAGGAAACAATCAGAAGATCCATAGTTTGTAGTTGAGTGTGTTTGTAGTAGTGGCCAACGACAGGAATTTCAAGGTCCTATGAAGCAGATCTCGATTACAGCTCAGCATGTAGATTTCTTCCTTGAAACAGATTCTTAAGATGATTAGTGTTACTGTCGCCAACCTGATGTTATCACAGATGATGTCAAATACTCACTGCCAAAGAGGCACATATTCTCCATATTTATCGAGGTGCATAAATATTGGGAACTTTTCACTCAAAATTTACTGTAAACTTTCCCGTCCTTCACATTTTTAGAAAATATATTCTTTTCTCTGATAAGAATCAAAGTTTTTGGAGCTGAAATTTAACCTTATTGAACATATCAGACTTACTTGTATCACTGGCATAGAAAACAATTCCGTACGTGATGACATCAGGAAAGTTGATGATAAAAATTATGAACAAAGTAGGTCGTTTATAATGAGTAAGAAGAGAATTGAACTGGTGAGAAGTGCAAGAGAAGAAACTACGAGTAAAATGATGAGACTTAGTTGCCAATCGAGTACAAGGCTAAAATTAATGAAGTCAAGCTGATAAAGAGGAAAGATCAAAAAAATCACCAGAAAATATTTATAATTCAAGGATGGTGAAAGCTATGTTATGATGGTTGGTAAGTAACTGAAGCCGAGATGCCAGTGTATTGCCTCCAAGAGTACACGTGCAGTCTTGAAGATGGTCAGAGAAACTCTTTAATCAATCAAAACTCTGAAGACAAAGTTCCACACATTGTCAGGTTTATTGATAAGCAAAAGGTTAAAACTAGAATAAAATACATATAAATAAAACTAGTTAGTCTAAAAATACAAACAAGCAAGGTTGACTAGAAATAAAAAAATCAGCTAGAAGCTTGAACATAAAACTAAGACGATTTGTCTAATAAACAGGTAAAAAAAAGGTAGCAAGTTTCTTTGTATACATGAATATATATATATAAAGTTTTCTATGAGAATGCATTCCAATGTTGCAGTAAGTTCACAGGAAAGAAAGCTAAGAAGGTTACATTTTACACCAGTGTATGAGGACATGTTGAATGGATTTTACATGGAGAAATACAGATGTAAATTAAAGGTATGAAATAAGGTGACATTAAACAAGTTTTCAAATAACAGAAAGAAAATAGACAAATGCAAGGAGAAAGTTAACAAAAACTACAAACAGGTGATGGTTAACATTGCCAATCAAATCAGGGCAATAGAAATTACTGACCACATGTGGTGGCTTTATTTAGTCATTTCCTTGTGCCAAGGGAAGTCTCCGGAAGTCATCAAAATGATGACCAACATAAAAAGGGCAAATAAACAATGTAGTTTATATATATATATATATATATAATTTATACTAACAGAAACACAAGATTGACAGAATAATTTTACCAATTCATTAAATATATAAAAAGGTGTAAAATTACAAATACTCTGTAAATGTTTCTCTGAATGGATAGTTTTTTCAATATAGCTTCATGAAAATGTTTTTGGTCCTTAAAAAAAACATTTAATATTGGTTCTGTTATTGGAATTATATGAGGTAATATTTATCCTATAAAATTTTAAGATTATTTCTAAACTTTTAGGGCCGGTTCTTAAATTACCTTACAAGAACTGAACAATAAGTTTTGAAAAATATATTTGAGAATTACAGTTCCATAACTTTTTATATGGAAAAAACATTATAAAACAAAGAAACACTCAGTGACTGGTATCAGTGGAATTTTAAAATTACCACAATTTATGTATTTAACAGTCATATGTTAGGGTCACCCAAATAAATTCTTAACTGCCACATGTGATTAGTAATTACGATGATATATTCGTCATTACAATTGGTTCCCTGAAATGGAAATTACCTTTGACTCAAACTAATGTGTGTCCTGAACAAGGAAAAAAAATTGTGTTTACCTTTTCTTTATAGAACCAGTCTTTATAAGTTTACATTTCTTCTGTGCAGGAAATATTGCTGTCAAACACACACACATTATTATATATATATATATATATATCCAAGTTTAGGTTTGGTATATATGGAGTGAATTCCAATAACCAACAATTACTATTCTTTAAAGAGTGCTCAATACAGAGTAGAGCAGATATAATTATTTATTTGAATATTACAACATAAATATGTTATAAAATCACGACAAAAATAGCCATTTTGTTTCAACACTTCTGGTGTCTTGTCAAGTGATGATATAGAATATATTCCGACATTGGCCAATGTGTATTGGAAAACTGCAAAGGTCACAGCAGGATTTTCCAAACTAGATATCTACTTGCCCTTGTTGTTATTTTTTGTGGATAGCCAATCGATTTTTGTATCCTTCTCCATCATTACAGGTTTTAACTATGCGAATTCTTAAAGCCTCAAGTTCTTTTGAAGTCTGCAGATATATTTTTTAAATCTAGTCTCTAAATGAACACTTTTGTATACACAATGAGTTATATAGTTTGACTCAGCTTACCAAAAAGAATGAGCATGTGTCATTTTGATTTTTACATGTGCACAAAAATGTATTTGCACTAGCAAACATATAAAATAAAAATACAGAGAGTAAATGTAAGGGTTCACTTACTTTTGCACATCTTAATTTTTAAATATTTTTTATTCCTGCTTTATAAATATCTTTGGAAGTGGTTGAAATTCATTTACTAAAGGTTTTTCTTAATGGATATATAGTTTAAATTTGTTGATCATCTAGAAAAGTTTGCAGAGTCCACAATTTCAAAGTTGATAATGTAATCCTGCAACTTAATGCCAAATTTAGAGCAAAGGGTGTGAATGTGGAACTTTTAAAATTGTTTGATGTGCCTGTTGTACCAGATCCAAATGTTCACATTTGTAGAGGAAAGTTGGAAAAAAGATTGATTTACTGCTGTCTTAAAAGTGACCTTATTGAACTGATCAGTTCAATGAGGTCAAATTGGGAGCTGTTTTAAAAAAAAAGACCTATAATCTGTTGTTAAATGGGACAAAATTAATGTGCAAAATAGGATCAATGTTAATTTTCACACCTCCAAAACAAATCTACTCTCTTTTAATCATCTGAGAGAACCCTTTTAAGCTTCCATCTAGCCATTTCAACTCTGAGACCTTGCCGACAATCTTGTCCTGCACTTAAATTCATAAAGTCTAGGTACCATCAGAACAATTACCGTGAAAATATTTATAGAAAAGGAACAGGGGTATCAGTGGTGGCAAAGTGACTGACGCCAGGTCAGGACCAAAAACTTTACAGATTCCTCTTTGTATTTTATCAAGAATCTTTAAATATATAGCAGAAGCACAAAAGAATGGTCTGTAATGTAATCGATCTGGACCTGGCATCATGACAGCAGATACTTTACACTGATGTAACGTAGCTTCCCTCTGTATTTTTCTAAAATATTTTCATGGAAACTCTTCTGACGATGTATTTTCCCCCTAGTGCCTCAACTATATGAATTTAAGTGTGCTACTAGATTGACAACTATTTTACTATTGAAATGCTTGATGCAACTGCCACTTCCATTCTAACAGTTTCTTTTCCTGCACTTCTCACCTGTGGAACTCTCTTCCAATTTCTTTCTTCCCGGACACAATCTTCAAAAATTTAAATGCAATACTAATCACCATCTTCTGTCTTGCTGATCCGTCTTCGTTTATTGTCCTTTCCTCACGAAAGTCTTTCCATTCTCTTTGATTCCCTGCTCTGATACAATCACCAGTCAAGCAACATCCAGCTGGGTTAAGTCCCTAGATGGGTGACCACTTGAGAATAATACCAGGTGCTGTAAGCCTGAATGTACAGAATCATTAATTGGATAACCAAGTTCTAATTCCAGTTGTGTTCAATATCTTACTTCGTATAGATACCTTTGGCAAAGGTAAAAAATAAAATTACTTATTTTACTAATTTTCGTTAAAGTTTATAGAATAAAAAAATACATTTGTAAGCTATTTATAACTAATGACCTATGACCTCACTGGCTATTTATATTGTTTTAGAGAGAAAAATTAATCATTACATTTAGAAAATCCAGTTAATTAATCCTTAAATTTACTTAGAAATATATCTCTTGCACAAATATTGTATTTTTAAGGGATTTTGAAATTTTTTGTTTATATTTTATAGGTACCACCAAAATGGATACTTTTTCCACAAAGAAAGTAAAAAATTGAAACTGTTTAAAATATTTGCCAAAAATGAGAGAAAAATCTGGTTCAAATGAAATTTTCAGGACATATTCAGTAATGAATGAATATTTTAGTGATTGGTTTATTTTATTAAAAAATCTATTTTATTTTTGGGGTTGTTGGGCGAAGATTCTTACCTCTCTTTGAAATATGAAGTGTATACTTCTTAATTTTGGTTTGGAGTGTTTGTCCAATTTTTGTAGTTATATAAAAAATCTTTTTTCTTATTTTCAAGATAGAGGGCTACAGGGTAAAAGGCACAGTCAATGGAAACATATGGGAAAGACAGCGGTTGATATTTTTTAATTATTTTCACGCAATTCTGAAGACGAGTCTTGAATGAAATATTTATAACTAACACTCTTTGAACTTGCTGGCTATTTATATTTTTTGCGAGAGAAAAAGAAATCATTACATTTACAAAATCCAGTTAATTAATCCTTAAATTTGTTAACTTAGAAACAAATCTTGAGAAGAAATATTGTATTTTTAAGGGACTTGGAAATTTTTTATTTACATTTTATAGGCACCACCAAAATGGATACATTTTCCACACTGAAATTAAAAATTTGATATGCAATAGTTTCCTGCTTATTCATAGATAACACTAAATGTGTTTTTGTAGAAAAACAGACCACACATCTCAAAATACTTTATTTCTTGCCAGGTAATTTGTCACGTATTTTTTTTTAAATGTCGATACATCACTCTCACATGTAACATGTAACGTATATTTGTCTATCTTTTCATGGAAAGTGAAATGTCTTTTCTTTCACTGGTTCAGTGTAATGTATTGCTTTTCATCGGAACATGTAACTATGGTTCTGTGATGCACAGATGTGGAAGATAATCCATTAGATGTTTATGCAACTGTGATGCAGGATGTGAACTTAGCAGCATTGCTGCAAATCTATTATATTTTGCAATATGTGAAAATAATGCATTACAGTTTTTACAAGAATATGATGCATACTTCACTGAAAATATGCCCTCTCAGAAAAGATATAGCCACCATTTTTCATTTCTACAGGTTTTTACATGCACTACAAAAGAATTTTCTACTGATTCAGAATAACTATGAGAGAGAGTTTCTGTCTATTGTATATTTTTTTTTCTCTGGTGTGTATACAAAAATCGCTCACCAAACATCATTTCCATCAAAACAGAGATCCTAAAATTTCAAGAAACTACAGTTTTTGTACAGTGTGTGTACACACATGATTGATCAATTCTCCCTTCCATGAAAGTACACATCCACAAACTTCCAATATAGGGTGTGTAAGCATATGGGTCACTAAATATGAAAATGAAGTTCTACAAACTTAACAGGAATACGATTTCTCTCGAGTGTGTGTATGCATGTGTTTGACCAAGTTTTGTTTCAATGAAAATACAGATAGACAAACTTCACAAGAATATGGTTTCTCTCCAGTGTGTATACGCATATGTCTCACTAAATTTGACTTCACTGAAAATGCAGATCCACAAACATCACAAGAATATGGTTTCTCTCCAGTGTGTGTACGCATATGTATGACTCTAGTTGACTTCTCTGAAAATGCTGATCCACAAAACTCACAAGAATATGGTTTCTCTCCTGTGTGGGTACGCATATGTGATACTAAGTGTGACTTCTGTGAAAATACAGTTCCACAAATATCACAAGAATATGGTTTCTCTCCAGTGTGTGTACACATATGTTTGACCATACTTGGCTTATGTGAAAATGCAGATCCACAAATTTCACAAGAATATGGTTTTTCTCCAGTGTGTGTACGCATATGTATGATCATAGATGACTTTTGTGAAAATGCAGATCCACAAACTTCACAAGAATGTGGTCTCTCTCCAGTGTGCGTATGCATATGGCTATCCCTACTTGACTTGAAAAAAAATGCAGATCCACAAACATCACAGGAATATGGTTTCTCTCCAGTGTGTTTACGCATATGTGCCGATAACTGAAACTTCCATGTAAATGTAGATTCACAAACTTCACAAGAATGTGGTTTCTCTCCAGTGTGTTTACGCATATGTTCAACCATATTTGACTTGTGTGAAAATGCAGATCCACAAACTTCCCAAGAATATGGTTTCTCTCCAGTGTGTGTAGGTTCATGTTTTACTAAGTGTGACTTCTGTGAAAATGCAGATCCACAAACATCACAAGAATATGGTTTCTCTCCTGTGTGTGTACGCATATGTCTCACTAAATGCCACTTCATTGAAAATGCAGATACACAGACTTCACAAGAATATGGTTTCTCTCCTGTGTGTGTACGTTTATGTCTCACTAAGGTTGAATTCCGTGAAAATGCACATCCACAAACTTCACAAGCATATGGTTTCTCTCCAGTGTGTGTACGTATATGTGTCACTAAATGTGACTTCATTAAAAATGCAGATTCACAAACTTCACAAGAATATGGTTTCTTTGTAACATGTGTTTCCATCTTGTCTATTACATCTGACTTCACAGCAGTTTAGCAAGTGTCACATGAATATGTCCTGCCTTTCCTGTTTATTCATACATAACATTAAATGTGTTTTTGTGAAAAGATATACCACACATTTCCAAGTACATTATTTCTTACCAGGTAAAATTCATTGTCAGGCTTTTGACATTGTAGATCCATCACTTTCACATGAACCATGTAGCATATATTTGTCGGTGTTTTCATGGAAAGTGAAATATCTTTTCCTTCAATGAAATTAACCAATAATAACCAATGCGGATTTGTACAGCCAAGACATCTGTAAAGAAAGAAGGCATAAGTGATATATTAATGGTGGCAGTAAATAATATATCAAAAAATCTATGAGAGGTACATGCAATTATTATTTCAATAATGAAACAGCAGCAGCTAACAGTGAAGATCAAACATTTTTAGATTTTTATGAACCAGTGAAACAAGATTGCTTCACTATAACATCATATCTTATGAAATTTATGCAATTAAAATCAGAACATTGTCATTTCAGAAAACATATTAATATGAATCTTTTAAAACTCATCTTGGACTAATGACACTACCAATATGATTATGTCCATAGCCGACACCACCTGGTACAAGATTATATCCTATTTATACTACTACAAATATTTCAACAATAAAATGTTTTTATTAAGTTCGGGACATTTTTCCATCATGGTATGCCGTTTTTCAGCGATTTAATTGAGGTACACTCATAATGCTTATATTTGTTTTAAATCCTTGCAGCATTTAAATCATCATATGTTTTGTTTCAATTATTATTTTTTACAAATGTCTTTTAAAACTGAGACATTTATAATTAGAAAATATTTTGTTTTTATGAATAAAATAAATGGTCTCTATTTATTCGATCCATATAAATTATTACTAGAATTATTTCCATTTAAAAAAAAACTATATTAGGATAATTTATAAACGTTTAAAATCTTTTAAACTTCTGTATAAGAAATGACGACGAAAATCTTTACAGGTAAACATATATCAAAATCAATTATCTCTGAAAGACTTTCTCCTGTAAACTAAAGTGTTTGGAGAACCATACAATATTTGTATTCCTTGGAGATGTACGACTATTAGCATTGTTATGGTCCAAGTTCCTTGTATGACGGTGATGGTCCAAGGTAGAACCAATGAAGAATATCTCGAACACAGGTATCGAATAACACAGATATATTACAAATAGAAATATGTACAAGAAGTAGAAGTGTTAGTAATAACAATCAGGTTAGGTTAGAGAGAACTATGTTGTCTCGAAGTATCACTATTCCAATGTCTTACAGTAATCGTCTGACGTGACTCTGTCTCTGACTGACTCACTGACTGACTGGCCGAGTGCCTGACTCACTGCTGCTTCCCCTTGAGGCGCAGTATTTATGAGGTACGGAATAGTCCATTCTTATGGGTAAGTTCCCATAACAAGCATAAAATGTGCAAAACTTAATTATCGATTATCTTCGTATTATAAAAACATCCAACTCACAAAAAATTATATCAAAACACGCTTCTGAATAAAACGTAAAAATTTTAATGTTTTCAGACTATTTTCAAAAACAAAAGTTCATTGACTTTTCAGTGTAAATGACAGACAGGAAAGGAAAACAAATATTAAAAAAATTAATGAAACTTTCAGAACTTAAATCGTGTTTACATTAAATCATTATTGTTTAAAAATGTCTTAGTTTTATTATAATGGAGATTATTTTTAAGGTACCTCCACTGAATTTTCGATATCTAGGCTTTAAAATTAATTTTATAGAAAAATGAAAAAGCATTATTGAAGATTTCATTTTAGCTTTAATTGAAAGCTAAATGATTAAATTTACTATTTCCAGCAAGTAAAATATTCTGGTGTATTTTACATAAAAATTATATCGATTGGAATCTCAATTTTTTGGACTATTTAAGAAAATTTTCTTAAAAGCGACCCCCTTCTTAATTTTAAGAAATTTTTAAACAAAACAAAATTACCGATTTTAAAAATCTTCCAAAAATAAAATATATATTTGTGAGTAAAATAGTAAAATTAGCAAATTTAAAGTTAAATTAATTTGATTTGAAACAAATATTACTCATAGCATAAAAAAATATAGTATACAAGCATTTCTTAACAACGGGTCCTCTTTTTCTCATGTTTTTATTGACGTTCTGATAAGTTATGAGATGATGACAGCTAGTATCGGTGACCAGAATTGACATAATTTTATTAAATCTAAGTGAACGCATTTTTTTGGTTTTTAACTACCTAGTAATTTTTTACAAATTAATATATTTTCAGCAATTATGTAATATTTTATTGATTTTTCATTACGTTTCAAGATACTTTACGAAAAATAATAAAATTTAAAACAATATAAAAATTTTCTAGATAAATTTAAAAAATAGTTTTATTGCATTTTTTATTTTACAATTCAGAGCAGATTTTTGGTGAAAGGGCCAAGTTTTACACAAAAAATTGATGATTTACTTTCTTCAAGGAGTCCTGTTTTTGACTAAAAAAAAATCATGAAATTTAATTTCTTGAAATTTTATGAAATTAAGTAAGTGGGTGGTAACATATGCAAAAAAATATTTTTACCAAAATTTTCTAAAAAAAAAAATTTTTAAATAATTTCATTTATTTCTGAATATGTACTGAAAATTTCAATAAAATCCGACAATTATTTGATTTATGCAAGAATTTCCAAATTAATGTGTTTCACCGGAAAAAGTGCAAAAAAACCCAAAAAGCAACTAAACTAACCTTTATCTTTTGTCCGCCACTGTCGTAAACAAAACAAGATTTTTAACCAAAATTTCGAACGAAAGTATTAAAAAAAATAATATAATTTGGTATTTCCTCTTCTTAACATAAACATTTTAATGACAAAACTTTTTTTTTATTGAGACTGGGGCATTTTTTCATCATGCGATGCTGTTTTTTTACACGACTAACACTAACAGTAAATGATGAGATGACAATGTTTTTAAAATGTTTTCAAAAGCTTATTTATATAAGAAAGTTAATTTTTCTTTTAATTCACATTAGCTTCAGGTTTTTATCTTTCAAATGAAACCGAAATTTAAATTCGAAGAAAGCATTTAAATTATTTTAAATGCCTTTTTTTTAAGTCAGTGATAATAAGTCTAACTTACCTTTTCAGGGCGAATCTAAAACCTTTTCATAGAAAAACAAACAGGATTAAAAATTGCTGTAGTTGTTGGACTTGATAATTCGTTCTCAAGATCGACAATATTTTGGAATCAATAAAACTTCCTATTTTGAAATAAATTGCAATTAAAAAAAGATTAATTGTTTAAAAATAGAAAGCACGTAGTTTCTGAGCCAAACAAACGAATTACGCTACTAACCGGTGTACATGGAAAAATTGTTCTTTGCTCAAAAATAGTCAGACAATATGTCAAAGCATTAATTTCTATCGTAATCTGTTTTTTCTGATTTTTATCAAATTTTTTGTTGACGAAAAATAAACAACAAAATTTAAATTTCTTATAAATCCATTATTTGTCCAAGAAATTTCTTTCAAAGGAAATTAATAAATTTAAGAATTAATCAACAGAATATGGTGTGGTCAGAGACATTTTCATGAATGGCACTGATCTGTTCATATGTTGTCCCTGGTAATTGTCTAGAGAACAAAAATAAATAAATAATTGCAGTGACTTGTCTAGCTGAGTACTATTCTATATACTACTTACTAATATTAAGACTGATTCGGTCGAGTTAATTAATATTGTCTTCTTGCTTGACAGACCCGACATTACAACATAAATGATGTTTAGTTTTAATTTTTGCTTATAAAACAATAACGAAAATAAGGTCCAAGAGTTGTCGGAACCGGAGAAGAAGTCTCTTATACCCGGGTTTCTCTTATATCCGGGTTTGGTCTATTATATATACATTAACACAGGCTCTAATTTGGGACCAGAGAAAATCTCTCTTATATCCAGGTTTCTTATAGCCGGGTTACACTGTATATTTTACGTAATTTTTACTAAGCTTTTCGATTTATGATTAGTAAATATAGCTTATAATTAATAACAATATCACCTAACAGAGAAAAAGTAAGGTAGAAATTTAAAAGATTCGAAACTTTATGAATTATTCTAAATTCAGTGTTAAAAATGAAAACAATTCTTGTAAAAAAAAATTTTCTTAAGTTAAAACCATAGTGTCTCTACAACCAAAGCAATTAAAAGCTTTTCTTAAGTGAATTGGTTTTGTACTGAATTTTTATATGTATTTTTTTTTTAATTTTGTTCGGTCAATTTATAAAAAAAAACATTTTTTGCTGTCATAATTGACAATATGGTCGAACAATGCGTCGCAAGTTCTTCAATCTATTTTTTCTAATTTTTCATCAATTTTATTGATGGAAAATAAAAAAAATAACATAATTATAAACCTCTTAAAAATTCAATATTTCGCCAAGAGATTTGCTTCAAAGAAAATTATTACATCTAAAAGTTATTAATTTAACACTGATTTGATGCGGCCATTTGCAATCGTCCCACTACGCTACTGTTTTTCGGTCATTTGCATGATTGATTGTCCGTTCTTACCTTTCAAGCCATTTTTGCTTTTAATTCTGTCACATTTTTAACCTTAATCCTTTCATGTGTCAAACCCGGAACAATTTTCCCACACCATGTTTTTTTGTTGCAAAATAATATTTTTAATTTCAGTACCCCAAAATCTTTCTCAAGATGGTAAAAAAATGTACTGTGTTGTCGTTGTATCTATGATTAACAAAAATAAGATCTGTTTATTTTGTCTTCCCTAAGATCAGAATGAGCGAGAATGAGAGTTAAAATAAAAAGATAATCCTTCAAGACAAACACCCCTGACAAACCAAACGTTGTTGTTTGTGAAAGGCATTTTCCATCTGATTATGAAACTGGTAAAAAAAAAGTAAGAACAAGAAATCCACCATCAATATTTGATCATTTGCCATAAGTATATTTTATTACCTAGCCCTTCTTAATCAAAACATTTTTTTCTTCAGAAAATTCGGTTTGTCGGGAATGTTTTTTCATGTGTTATGTTGGAATTTTTGTAAAACCTTTTTTTTTCATCGGAGATACGCCGGCGATTAATCTTTAAAGGATTTCCTAAAGAGAAACCCCAAAAATCTTATTGCATAAATCGCATAAGTAGAAAGATCTACTGGTCCTGCAAGTAATTTCTGTGCAATGGAGAAAAGTCTGTTTTTGAGATAAATTATCGGGGTAGCACGGACGCTGACCCCACACTTAGAAATAACGTATCCGAGTCGCCCACATTTGGGGCGATCGCAGAGGTCAACCTACCGGAGTGCAATGGAAGGGCCTCACTCTGGGAAAACGGCCTTGTTGATCACCGTTTCACCTACACGGGATTTACTTGACCTCCCACACGGTCAGGTTGTGACACAAGGTCGAGTTTAACGTGGGAAGGGAGGGGGAATGGACCCGAGTTTTCACCCGGGTCGCAGTGCTTTGGCTTTAGCTAGTAATAGCTGGTCTTGGCTGGTCTTAGCTTGTCCAAGCTGGTCAGAGCTGGTCAGACGTAGCCACGATACCACCAGCGCAGGGACCAATCCCCGCCGCCGGCCCGTATCGGAGGAAGAATCCCGGTCCCATAGGCAATCATTCAGTGAGCAATCCGCGAACAGATACTACACGGGATTTACTTGACCTCCCACACGGCCAGGTTGTGACACAAGGTCGGAGATTAACGTGGGAAGGGAGGGGGAATGGACCCGAGTTTTCACCCGGGTCGCAGTGCTTTGGCTTTAGCTAGTCATAGCTGGTCTTGGCTGGTCTTAGCTGGTCATAGCTTGTCCAAGCTGGTCAGAGCTGGTCATAGCTAGTCTTAGCTGCGATACTACCAGCGCAGGGACGAATCCCTGCCGCCGGCCTGTATCGGAGAAGGAATCCCGGCCCCATAGGCGATCATTCAGTGAGTAATCCGCGAACAGATACTACACGGGATTTACTTGACCTCCCACACGGCCAGGTTGTGACACAAGGTCGGAGATTAACGTGGGAAGGGAGGGGGAATGGACCCGAGTTTTCACCCGGGTCGCAGTGCTTTGGCTTTAGCTAGTCATAGCTTGTCCAAGCTGGTCAGAGCTGGTCATAGCTAGTCTTAGCTGCGATACTACCAGCGCAGGGACGAATCCCTGCCGCCGGCCTGTTGATTTACTTGACCTCCCACAGGGTCAGGTTGTGACACAAGGTCAGGGTTTAATGTGGGAAGGGAGGGGGAATGGACCCGAGTTTTCACCCGGGCCGCAGTGCTTTGGCTTTAGCTGGTCTTAGCTTGTCCAAGCTGGTCTTTAGCTGGTCATAGCTAGTCTTAGCTGCGATACTACCAGCGCAGGGACGAATCCCCGCCGCCGGCCTGTATCGGAGAAGGAATACCGGCCCCATAGGCGATCATTTAGTGAGTAATCGGCGAACAGATACTACACTTTGATCTTAGCCTTGGGATTTACTTGACCTCCCACATGGCCAGGTTGTGACACAAGGTCGGAGTTTAACGTGGGAAGGGAGGGGGAATGGACCCGAGTTTTCACCCGGGTCGCAGTGCTTTGGCTTTAGCTAGTCATAGCTGGTCATAGCTTGTCCAAGCTGGTCATAGCTAGTCAGACATAGCCACGATACCACCAGCGCAGGGACGAATCCCTGCCGCCGGCCCGTATCGGAGAAGGAATCCCGGCCCCATAGGCGATCATTCAGTGAGTAATCTGCGAACAGATACTACACTTTGATCTTAGCCTTGGGATTTACTTGACCTCCCACATGGCCAGGTTGTGACACAAGGTCGAGTTTAACGTGGGAAGGGAGGGGGAATGGACCCGGGTCGCAGTGCTTTGGCTTTAGCTAGTCATAGCTGGTCTTAGCTGGTCATAGCTTGTCCAAGCTGGTCAGACGTAGCCACGATACCACCAGCGCAGGGACGAATCCCCGCCGCCGGCCCGTATCGGAGAGGGAATCCCGGCCCCATAGGCGATCATTCAGTGAGTAATCCGCGAACAGATACTACACGGGATTTACTTGACCTCCCACACGGTCAGGTTGTGACACAAGGTCGAGTTTAACGTGGGAAGGGAGGGGGAATGGACCCGAGTTTTCCCCCGGGTCGCAGTGCTTTGGCTTTAGCTAGTCATAGCTGGTCTTGGCTGGTCTTAGCTGGTCATAGCTTGTCCAAGCTGGTCAGAGCTGGTCAGAGCTGGTCATAGCTAGTCAGACGTAGCCACGATACTACCAGCGCAGGGACGAATCCCTGCCGCCGGCCCGTATCGGAGAAGGAATCCCGGCCCCATAGGCGATCATTCAGTGAGTAATCTGCGAACAGATACTACACTTTGATCTTAGCCTTGGGGCCGTGATCACCGTTTCTCAGGATTTACTTGACCTCCCACAGGGTCAGGTTGTGACACAAGGTCAGGGTTTAATGTGGGAAGGGAGGGGGAATGGACCCGAGTTTTCACCCGGACCGCAGTGCTTTGGCTTTAGCTGGTCTTAGCTTGTCCAAGTTGGTCTTTAGCTGGTCATAGCTAGTCTTAGCTGCGATACTACCAGCGCAGGGACGAATCCCTGCCGCCGGCCTGTATCGGAGAAGGAATCCCGGCCCCATAGGCGATCATTCAGTGAGTAATCCGCGAACAGATACTACACTTTGATCTTAGCCTTGGGATTTACTTGACCTCCCACAGGGCCAGGTTGTGACACAAGGTCGGAGTTTAACGTGGGGAGGGAGGGGGAATGGACCCGAGTTTTCACCCGGGTCGCAGTGCTTTGGCTTTAGCTAGTCATAGCTGGTCTTGGCTGGTCTTAGCTTGTCCAAGCTGGTCAGAGCTGGTCATAGCTAGTCAGACATAGCCACGATACCACCAGCGCAGGGACGAATCCCTGCCGCCGGCCCGTATCGGAGAAGGAATCCCGGCCCCATAGGCGATCATTCAGTGAGCAATCCGCGAACAGATACTACACTTTGATCTTAGCCTTGGGATTTACTTGACCTCCCACATGGCCAGGTTGTGACACAAGGTCGGAGTTTAACGTGGGAAGGGAGGGGGAATGGACCCGGGTTTTCACCCGGGTCGCAGTGCTTTGGCTTTAGCTAGTCATAGCTGGTCTTGGCTGGTCTTAGCTGGTCATAGCTTGTCCAAGCTGGTCATAGCTAGTCAGACTTAGCCACGATACTACCAGCGCAGGGACGAATCCCTGCCGCCGGCCTGTATCGGAGAAGGAATCCCGGCCCCATAGGCGATCATTCAGAGAGTAATCTGCGAACAGATACTACACTTTGATCTTAGCCTTGGGGCCGTGATCACCGTTTCTCGGGATTTACTTGACCTCCCACAGGGCCAGGTTGTGACACAAGGTCGGAGTTTAACGTGGGAAGGGAGGGGGAATGGACCCGAGTTTTCACCCGGGTCGCAGTGCTTTGGCTTTAGCTAGTCATAGCTGGTCTTGGCTGGTCTTAGCTGGTCATAGCTTGTCCAAGCTGGTCATAGCTAGTCAGACATAGCCACGATACTACCAGCGCAGGGACGAATCCCTGCCGCCGGCCTGTATCGGAGAAGGAATCCCGGCCCCATAGGCGATCATTCAGCGAGTAATCCGCGAACAGATACTACACTTTGATCTTAGCCTTGGGATTTACTTGACCTCCCACATGGCCAGGTTGTGACACAAGGTCGGAGTTTAACGTGGGAAGGGGAGGGGGAATGGACCCGAGTTTTCACCCGGGTCGCAGTGCTTTGGCTTTAGCTAGTCATAGCTGGTCTTTGGCTGGTCTTAGCTGGTCATAGCTTGTCCAAGCTGGTCAGAGCTGGTCTTAGCTAGTCAGACGTAGCCACGATACTACCAGCGCAGGGACGAATCCCCGCCGCCGGCCTGTATCGGAGAAGGAATCCCGGCCCCATAGGCGATCATTCAGTGAGCAATCCGCGAACAGATACTACACTTTGATCTTAGCCTTGGGATTTACTTGACCTCCCACATGGCCAGGCTGTGACACAAGGTCGGAGTTTAACGTGGGAAGGGAGGGGGAATGGACCCGAGTTTTCACCCGGGTCGCAGTGCTTTGGCTTTAGCTAGTCATAGCTGGTCTTTGGCTGGTCTTAGCTGGTCTTAGCTTGTCCAAGCTGGTCAGAGCTGGTCATAGCTAGTCAGACGTAGCCACGATACTACCAGCGCAGGGACGAATCCCTGCCGCCGGCCTGTATCGGAGAAGGAATCCCGGCCCCATAGGCGATCATTCAGTGAGCAATCCGCGAACAGATACTACACTTTGATCTTAGCCTTGGGATTTACTTGACCTCCCACAGGGCCAGGTTGTGACACAAGGTCGGAGTTTAACGTGGGGAGGGAGGGGGAATGGACCCGAGTTTTCACCCGGGTCGCAGTGCTTTGGCTTTAGCTAGTCATAGCTGGTCTTGGCTGGTCTTAGCTGGTCATAGCTTGTCCAAGCTGGTCATAGCTAGTCAGACTTAGCCACGACACCACCAGCGCAGGGACGAACCCCCGCCGCCGGCCCGCATCGGAGAAGGAATCCCGGCCCCATAGGCGATCACTCAGAGAGCAATCCGCGAACAGATACTACACTTTGATCTTAGCCTTGGGATTTACTTGACCTCCCACATGGCCAGGTTGTGACACAAGGTCGGAGTTTAACGTGGGGAGGGAGGGGGAATGGACCCGAGTTTTCACCCGGGTCGCAGTGCTTTGGCTTTAGCTAGTCATAGCTGGTCTTGGCTGGTCTTAGCTGGTCATAGCTAGTCAGACATAGCCACGATACTACCAGCGCAGGGACGAATCCCTGCCGCCGGCCTGTATCGGAGAAGGAATCCCGGCCCCATAGGCGATCATTCAGCGAGTAATCCGCGAACAGATACTACACTTTGATCTTAGCCTTGGGATTTACTTGACCTCCCACAAGGCCAGGTTGTGACACAAGGTCGGAGTTTAACGTGGGAAGGGAGGGGGAATGGACCCGAGCTTTCACCCGGGTCGCAGTGCTTTGGCTTTAGCTAGTCATAGCTGGTCTTTGGCTGGTCTTAGCTTGTCCAAGCTGGTCAGAGCTGGTCATAGCTAGTCAGACGTAGCCACGATACTACCAGCGCAGGGACCAATCCCTGCCGCCGGCCTGTATCGGAGAAGGAATCCCGGCCCCATAGGCGATCATTCAGTGAGTAATCTGCGAACAGATACTACACTTTGATCTTAGCCTTGGGATTTACTTGACCTCCCACATGGCCAGGTTGTGACACAAGGTCGGAGTTTAACGTGGGGAGGGAGGGGGAATGGACCCGAGTTTTCACCCGGGTCGCAGTGCTTTGGCTTTAGCTAGTCATAGCTGGTCTTGGCTGGTCTTAGCTGGTCATAGCTTGTCCAAGCTGGTCATAGCTAGTCAGACTTAGCCACGATACTACCAGCGCAGGGACGAATCCCCGCCGCCGGCCTGTATCGGAGAAGGAATCCCGGCCCCATAGGCGATCATTCAGTGAGCAATCTGCGAACAGATACTACACGGGATTTACTTGACCTCCCACATGGCCAGGTTGTGACACAAGGTCGAGTTTAACGTGGGAAGGGAGGGGGAATGGACCCGAGTTTTCACCCGGGTCGCAGTGCTTTGGCTTTAGCTAGTCATAGCTGGTCTTGGCTGGTCTTAGCTGGTCATAGCTTGTCCAAGCTGGTCAGAGCTGGTCATAGCTAGTCAGACGTAGCCACGATACTACCAGCGCAGGGACCAATCCCTGCCGCCGGCCTGTATCGGAGAAGGAATCCCGGCCCCATAGGCGATCATTCAGTGAGCAATCCGCGAACAGATACTACACTTTGATCTTAGCCTTGGGATTTACTTGACCTCCCACATGACACAAGGTCGGAGTTTAACGTGGGAAGGGAGGGGGAATGGACCCGAGTTTTCACCCGGGTCGCAGTGCTTTGGCTTTAGCTAGTCATAGCTGGTCTTTGGCTGGTCTTAGCTGGTCATAGCTTGTCCAAGCTGGTCATAGCTAGTCAGACTTAGCCACGGGATTTACTTGACCTCCCACATGGCCAGGTTGTGACACAAGGTCGAGTTTAACGTGGGAAGGGAGGGGGAATGGACCCGAGTTTTCACCCGGGTCGCAGTGCTTTGGCTTTAGCTAGTCATAGCTGGTCTTGGCTGGTCATAGCTTGTCCAAGCTGGTCATAGCTAGTCAGACTTAGCCACGATACTACCAGCGCAGGGACGAATCCCTGCCGCCGGCCTGTATCGGAGAAGGAATCCCGGCCCCATAGGCGATCATTCAGAGAGTAATCCGCGAACAGATACTACACTTTGATCTTAGCCTTGGGATTTACTTGACCTCCCACATGGCCAGGTTGTGACACAAGGTCGGAGTTTAACGTGGGAAGGGAGGGGGAATGGACCCGAGTTTTCACCCGGGTCGCAGTGCTTTGGCTTTAGCTAGTCATAGCTGGTCTTGGCTGGTCATAGCTTGTCCAAGCTGGTCATAGCTAGTCAGACTTAGCCACGATACTACCAGCGCAGGGACGAATCCCTGCCGCCGGCCTGTATCGGAGAAGGAATCCCGGCCCCATAGGCGATCATTCAGAGAGTAATCCGCGAACAGATACTACACTTTGATCTTAGCCTTGGGATTTACTTGACCTCCCACATGGCCAGGTTGTGACACAAGGTCGGAGTTTAACGTGGGAAGGGAGGGGGAATGGACCCGAGTTTTCACCCGGGTCGCAGTGCTTTGGCTTTAGCTAGTCATAGCTGGTCTTGGCTGGTCATAGCTTGTCCAAGCTGGTCATAGCTAGTCAGACTTAGCCACGATACTACCAGCGCAGGGACGAATCCCTGCCGCCGGCCTGTATCGGAGAAGGAATCCCGGCCCCATAGGCGATCATTCAGAGAGTAATCCGCGAACAGATACTACACTTTGATCTTAGCCTTGGGGCCGTGATCACCGTTTCTCCTACACCAGGTAAGTATGAAATTTTTTAGCAAAAATGCCCCGTTTATATATGGCGGAACTGAATTCACTACGACAAGTGATTTTCCGACCAGTGTAATATGAACAAAGAAAAATCCTCTGAAAGAACAAACTACAAGCTCATAAGTTAATCAAAAGAATAAATTAATTAGAAAACTCTACATATATGTCTATTAATGAAAATTCATATTTTAATAAAGTAATTCATTATAAATTATTATTTGATATTAATTAATAATGTCAAGGTCGTCAAGTGGAAGTAACTCGTCGAGCTGTTTTGAAACTTATGTTTGACATGAAAGACGGATAACGGTTTCATTAAATAAATATGTCATCATTTTCCTCTAAAAATACTTAGGATAAATCATTAATGTTTACATTAATGATTTATCCTAAGTATTTTTAGAGGAAAATGATGACATATTTATTTAATATGTTTATTTAATATTTATTTAATATTCAGTGTTGAAAATGAGTCTGGTTTCAAGAAAAAATTTACAACACCCTACCCTTTTTGTTTTCTTTTGTTTTCTTTTGTTCGATGAAATAAAGTCAAAGAAAAAAAGGTACTGTCTGTTCATAAATAAATAAAAATTAATTATATTGTTAAAATATTATAATAATATAAGTATAACAATTATCATTAATTTACTTATGACAATCGACCCCACTTTTGTAGTGGACCATGCGGTATGAATGGAAGAAGAGAAGATGAGTTATCTCTAGGTTAAGGCTTCCGCTGGCCGGTCCAGCTACATAAGAATGTTGGACTTTAATGGAGTCCAAAGAAACAAACAAGACCGATATACATGTATGCGAACAAATATATATTAATAACAAATAGATTAATACACGAATTACAAATACATAGAAGACATGAATAAAACGTTACAGTGTCTGTATGGAAAGTTGTGTGTGTTGAATTGAATGTCCGTACAGGGTGAATTTTGTTTTAGCGTGTTCCCAGAATATGGGAAACGCTGGTTGTGTATAGGAGTTCACATATTGGAAATTTTAAGAGAAAGTTTTATATACCTCGCCTCACATGCGAGGTTGCAGCCCGCGGCCGAAGTCGAGATAGTTGCTCACACGTGCGCGTAAGCAGAGAAAAGAGGAAGAGGCGAAAGGTCAGCCAGTATTTATACTCCCGGGAGAGAGAGACCCCTGTTGAAGGGTTAAGAAAATGAAGAGGAGCTAACTGCGACACTTTTTCCCTCGACACACACAAGCACGTCACATTCTCATTATCGGACAAGCAGTTCACACGGACAAGTCGTCAAATTGTGCGTCAACTGAAATTTCATCTTCTTTTCTTTTCAGGCCATAATAACAACATCTATCTTTTAGCACTCGACAAAAATTGAGTTAAAAATAATCTCAGGTACTTCTTGTTTTTCTCACTAAATTATCATTACACACATCTATAAAAAAAATCATACAAGAAAGACTGAATACATTTTACTCACTCTTTATGTTATTATTCTGTCAGATTCCGATCCATATTTTATCTACATTTGACCCCAAACTCACAATTTTAATCAGGGTATGTAAATGAGATACTGCTATAAAAGCAGAACGCCACAACGAATGCCAGTTGAGCTATCATCTGTGGACCTGATAACATCTATTCCAGAGATTACTCTACTTCATAACAATATGGCGCCACCGATAGAATCCCTAACCGTGTTGCATGAACTGGAGCATGTAGAAACTTGGATTTGATGTTTCACAATGTTGGATTGGGTAAAGAAACTGAAAGACAAGAAAGCCTCCAGAAGGGAGAATGAAATTAGTAATTTATTTTTGGCTTTGGCAGGATTTAAGGTCATAAAAATATCCAGTATGGTGTACCCCAAAATACTGGAAGACTTGACATATGAAGAAATTTCAACCACTATACTATACGACGTTACATACAAGCATAAGATCCTAGAACCAATTACAAGCAAATGATATGAATTTAGAATCAAGTGTAGAATTCTTGAAGCAATTAGAATTCATTAATGAATTTAATAATTTTAAAAACAATGTGGAAACATTCAACACAATTAAAATCTCAATTAAGTGCAAATATTGCGACAAAATAACACAAAAGAAACAGAACCAAAAGTACAGCTCTAGGAAAATTATGTTTAAACTGTAAAAGAAAAGACCATTTCCAATCTGTGTGCAGATAGAAAATGTGAATAGAAATGGTAGGGAATATAAATCTTCATACTGGAAATACAGAAGTATATTCGATAAGAACACTTGGGGCTTTTTTTTCAATTTTAGAGGAACTCATTTTCGGGATGGCCCGAAGTAATTAAGGTTGCTGACAGAAAAGCCACTACTGTAAAACAAATATTAAGAACAATATTTTCAAGGAATGGGATGCCTAAAACTTTGGTCTCGGATAATGCACCAGAATTTTCCGAGGAAAGTTTGTGCTCGTGGCTAAAGAGCATTGGGTGCATCCTGTATAAAACTCCACCCTACCACCCACAGTCAGATGGAACCGCAGAAAGAATGATGCAGACTGAAAATGGGACTAATGAGAGAGTTACTTACCAAGATTGGACAATTCCACATGCCGACAAACTACAAGGTGTGGAATCGTCCATGTTATATTTAACACCCCTGCTGTGGGAACAATCCATTTACTACACGTAAAAATTAAGTTTATCCAATAAAAACGTTATATTCCAAATCAGAGATTTCTATTGGTTTACAGCTCAAAAATTTCAGAGCTCACGTGAAAATGAATAAATTGCGCCAAAACGCTCGGAGCCGATTTCAATGCCCGAAAACTTTGAAGAAATTTGACTGACCAACCCAGTCAGCGAATCGAACTCAGAGAGATGCCAGACTAAGCTACGCTACTCGAAACAACAACTTTCCCGCGTAAAAGGAACACCACTGACTCACCGACATCTGGTTCAAATAATCCTCTACGATCAAGAACTTTCGAACATAAAACAAACTTTGCTTACCTAAAGTGAACAGAACATTCACTACTAAATAAGTAAAGAACTTTACGATACTTTACGCAAGTACAATTTATTTCTAATATGAGCTTAGGTACAAATATATCAAGTTAAGGGTACGCAACTTCACTTGTCTTAAACCAATCTAATACAACTTCTAATATTACACGAATACATTGAACATTAGAACAATCACGATATTTTGATACGAACATTAACATACCAACTTTTCGACAACAAATATAAACACCATTGTAAATATCGTTCAATTGTATATAAATGTATATTATTTCAATTTATTCTTTGCCTTGTTTGTTTCATATTTTTGAATGTTAATATTGTTGAGGATGAA
>OZ038479.1:1840882-1848382 GCA_964036315.1 Acanthosepion esculentum | reverse complement strand
AGATCAATTTTCATCTCTTGTGTGTGTGCCATTGCTGACATTCCTTTCTTGGGAGACTTAGCAAAGGATCTTCTCTTAGGCTCTGAGGAAAATGATGCTTTGGTTATATTTATATTTAGTTGCATTCCCAGATCAATTTTCATCTCTTGTGTTTGTGCCATTGCTGACATTCCCTTCTGGGGAGACTTAGCAAAGGATCTTCTCTTAGGCTCTGAGGAAAATGATGCTTTGGTTATATTTATATTTAGTTGCATTCCCAGATCAATTTTCATCTCTTGGGTTTGTGCCATTGCTGACATTCCCTTCTTGGGAGACTTAGCAAAGGATCTTCTCTTAGGCTCTGAGGAAAAAGATGCTTTGGTCATATTTATATTTAGTTGCATTCCCAGATCAATTTTCATCTGTTGTGTTTGTGCCATTGCTGACATTCTTTTCTTGGGAGACTTAGCAAAGGATCTTCTCTTAGGCTCTGAGGAAAATGATGCTTTGGTTATATTTATATTTAGTTGCATTCCCAGATCAATTTTCATCTCTTGTGTGTGTGCCATTGCTGACATTCCTTTCTTGGGAGACTTAGCAAAGGATCTTCTCTTAGGCTCTGAGGAAACTGATGCTTTGGTTATATTTATATTTAGTTGCATTCCCAGATCAATTTTCATCTCTTGTGTCTGTGCCATTGCTGACATTCCCTTCTTGGGAGACTTAGCAAAGGATCTTCTCTTAGGCTCTGAGTAAAATGATGCTTTGATTATATTTATATTTAGTTGCATTCCCAGATCAATTTTCATGTCTTGTGTTTGTGCCATTGCTGACATTCCCTTTTTGGGAGACTTAGCAAAGGATCTTCTCTTAGGCTCTGAGGAAAATGATGCTTTGGTTATATTTATATTTAGTTGCATTCCCAGATCAATTTTCATCTCTTGGGTTTGTGTCATTGCTGACATTCCCTTTTTGGGAGACTTAGCAAAGGATCTTCTCTTAGGCTCTGAGGAAAATGATGCTTTGGTTATATTTATATTTAGTTGTATTCCCAGATTAATTTTCATCTCTTGTGTTTGTGCCATTGCTGACATTCCCTTCTGGGGAGACTTAGCAAAGGATATTCTCTTAGGCTCTGAGGAAAATGATGCTTTCATTATATTTATGACTTTAGTCCAAGACGTCATCTAAAAAAACTTGAAAATTAAGAAATATTATTGAAGAACCATATTTGAATTGTTTCAGAATTGACATATTGACGCCTGGACAAATTTTCTTATAGCAGATTTATCCATATTAGTAGTTTTAATGTAATGTCTGATATGCCGCTTATTTCAATATATTTGGCATCAAAACCTTCAAAAACAAAATTTCAGTGTCTTCACAAATATCAAGCATTTAAAATTGTCAGGGCTTAATACTGCCAGTTTGATTTCTCACAATTTTCAGGTTGAAAACTTCCAAAAACAAAGTAACCATTTGTTTAAATATTAGGTGATTCATTTTCTTTGGTAATATATAGTTTACAAACTTAGTGTCTTCGACAGCGCCTAGTTTCCTGAGCAAAAGTTTTGATCTTCTTATCGCCGAACGTTTTTTGCGCAGTCTGTACAGGTTTTCTGAGAAAGTTAGGTTTCTTTTTATTTCATTTGTTTTTAGATTTTAAAAGAGTTAACAGTTGTTGATTAGATATTAAATTGTAAGCAATTTTTCACCTTTTATCGCCAATAATGATTTATGTTTGTGAAAAGTAAAATGTCTAAAAATGTAGATATAATTTGATTGGTCTCTTCGTAAATGATAGTGAATTACCTCCCTTATCGTTTGTGTATATATTGTCACAAGGGGACGTACACCGCTTGGCACCGCCTCTTTAATGCGCATGCGTCATTGTAGCAACAAACGCGTGGCTAAGAAGAGGTAAAGTACATGTGAAATTCTCTGTTTATCAAATCAAATGATTGTTTTTATGTCTGACAAGGTTTCTCGCTCTTTTTGCCATCCCTTACCGACATATTGAGAGACATTCGCTGCGGAACCATTTCGCGCACTTATACAATTCTGGCCTATTTACTCCCTTAAAGAAATTAGTACGCGCTCCTTTTTTTTAAAGTTAACTTTCTCCGTAAAGCGATTTTTTTTTTTTTTTAATCTTCAAATATTTGAAGATATGAAAACACTTTATAAATTATAAATAACAAAAAGAACAAAATAACTAGTACAGTAAAGCATTTTTTTTATATTTAACATTGAAAATAAAACAATAATTAAATCATTTGTAAAAGAGGAAGTTAAAAGTTTCATATCTATGGAAAAAAAGACATTGACAACTTTTAAAAAATGCTCTAAAGGAGATACTTTACTTACAAATATACAATATAGATGTTTATAATGAAGTAGTTTTAGGGTCCTGGATACATTCTGCTCGCCTCTCTCAGGAAAAGGTGAAGGCGCTGACTATGTTTAGGGACTGCTTTTAAGAATAGAAAACTAGCAATGTATTGTTTTAAATAAACAGTTCCGTGTCCTGATCTTTTAATTATATCCATAGTCGTACTCCATAGTCTTTCAACCGTCTGCGTGTGGATATTTTGGTCTGTTGGATCGACAGTGTTCAGAATGGTTGATTTGTTTGTGCGTGTACCCGTGTTCCGTTATCCGCACATACGCCGGCCAGCAATCACTGTAAATGATTGATCCTGGTCGGATGTGTTGCCTAATCAAGGGGACAAGCGTATGGGCATCCCTGGCTTCTTCCCCGCAATCAGACGTAAGTGGTACCATGAAGGTCTTCCTCGAGACTCTTTCGATTCCGCCAAAAAGCCAGACCGTTTTCATTCGACGTCCCCGGTTATATTTTTGCCTTGAGATAAATGTTTCGTCAATTTCTAGCTCGACACAGGGTCCACCCAACTTATCCTGCACATTTTCTAGCCAAAACTGACACACCTCACTGCAGAAGGAGCGCCAATTCACTGAAGTGACTTTCGCAATGCCCAAGTTTTCGAACATTATCCTGTGGCACCAGCTAAGATCAAGGAAATGTGTTACAAAAAAGTAGCACTTTCCACGCAGGCAAATGTGACTTCTCCAAAAGTGTATTTTTCCTGTCACTAACACTGAAGCCACATTCTGTTTTCCGGCTGTTAGGACGATTCGAACTGCTAGGACTGGAGACAGGTTTTCTGCAACGCCATACTTTCTGGTTGGCACGCAACGAGCAAGGTGAATGGCATCGAGGGCATTCCACGGAAGACGGTAATATTCCGTGTAGTCGAAGAAATTCTACTGAAGCCTCTTCATTCATTTGAAAGCGTTGAATTGCTTCGTACATAGTGATGGAACAATTTGTGCAATTCGACATTTCTGCGGTAGCGTGCAGTGTAGATGAGGATGTGAATAGTATTCGAATTGCAAATAGACTGGCGTCAACCCTGCTGACAGACGTCCGTATCATGACTGGGGACCACAAATCGCGACTTTTTATACACGCAAATAACTCTTATTTTTTCACTTGTTTCAATTTCGCGAGCCTGTGCGAAATTTTTTATTGACCAATCGAAAAATTTGCTTATTTTTTCTTTTCTCAGTTTTTAAGCCGCTCCCTAGAAAAGAAAAATTAATCGTTCTCTCACCAACCCCAAAATGATTAGGGCAAAGTTTCAAAGAATTAATCGTTCTGTCCTTAACCCCATTTCCTCGGGTAAAGTACATTTTCGCGTATGCTCGCGAAACTTTGCATTGATCTTTTCTTTAATTCGTAGCCACTGCAGCAAATTTAAAATGTGTGTGTGTGTACTGTATATATATATATATATATATATATATATATATATATATATTGTGTGTATATATATATATATATATATATATATATATATTGTGTGTATATATATATATATATATATATATATATATATATTGTGTGTATATATATATATATATATATATATATATATGTCTGTGTGTGTGTATATATATATGTGTGTGTATATATATATATCTGTCTGTATATGTATATATATGTGTGTGTGTGTGTGTATACATATGTGTGTGTGTGTATATATATGTATGTTTGTATATATATATATGTGTGTGTGTATACATATGTATGTGTGTGTATGTATGTATATGTGCGTGTATATATGTATGTGTTTGTATTTATGTGTGTAAATATATATATATGTGTGTGTGTGTGTGTATACATAGGTACACCCCTACCTGAAAATCATCTCTGAATTGTAACATACAAAACTCAATAAAACAAAGATATTATTTAATTTCAAAATTTGCTTTAGTTGTGTATACGAATATGGATAATATTTTCTGAAAACCAAAAATGTTTTCGCTGAAAAATGTATTTTTAATACAAGAATTCTTTGCCTGGGTACTCAGGAGGATGGGATGCAAATCACAAAGTGTTTGCGTGATGGCCAAAGATTCAATCAACCCTGAGTTGGGTCTGATCACGGGATCGCAGCAGTGGTGCCTGGAGTTAACTTACGGTCAACCGCCTCATGATCGTACGATTTTGGAAGCAAGTCATTCTTGGGTAGGAGTGTTTCAAAGCTCATAGGCGCTTGACTTGTGGGTGGGACGGAAAATGGCTAATGAAGTTATATGTATATTGTATTTATGTATGTATATTGTTTATATATTTATATTTTGTATATTGTGTTTATATGTATATATATATATAAATATTTTTTGTCAATACTTCGTATTTATTTGAGGAATCGAACTTAAAGACAAAATAAATTGCGATTTTTATCATCATATCGGTGTCACCGGAAACATGTGACGGTTAAATTAAAACCGTGTCTTAATAAAAAGAACAGAAGAAAATAACACTTAATAATACAGTGTAATCCGGATATAAGAGAGTTGTTGGGACCGGAGAAGAAGTCTCTTATATCCGGTTTTCTCTTATATCCGGGCTACACTGTAGATATTTTTGAGTTTATTAACTATCCTCTTAATAAATTACATGAAATTACTAAAAATAATCAAAATAAAAGACACTAAAATATTTAGTTTAGAATACAAACTTGTGAACGGTGTATTTTTCACTGGATATTTTTTCGGTATTTACCGGTAGTAATTGCCTCCTCTTGCAAGTTCGGTTTATTTTTGCTTACTGTTTACGCTTTTAACTAGTACAAATATCTATTTAATTTTTCCTCAAAATATACTTAACTATTTAAAAAAATACAACTTTTATAATTATTGTAATTTGTTTATATTTTCAATTTTGATAAAATTCCACGGTATGCTGTTGAGTTGATCAGGGGTGATGTATTTTCCAATCTTGGAGCCAGCCTTGCCAATGCATTGCTCTTGGATTTGAAGGCTATCGACCTTCTTATCCCCAATATTAATATAAAAGGATATTTATATAGATAAATGTAAAATTGATAGTGCAAAGGCTAAAGTGAACACAAATGCCCATCAACAGCATGATGAAAAGGCGGAAAATCTTTGTATTTGAGTTGATGGGAGAACTGAAAAAGTCACACGAATGTACAAGGAAATAGTGGAGGAAAATGGAGAGAAGACTGAAAAAACCAAAAAACAAGCAGAACGCCACTTGACTGTCACAAAGATGACATATGAAAGTGAATATCTGACACATAGGGTTCTTCCTAATATTGGTGCAACTGGTGTGCTTCTTGCCGAGCAAGTGGCTGATGTTTTGCACGAATTCAACAGTGTGCGCACTATCAAGGCTATCCTTGTTGACAACACTAAAGCTAATACAGGCTGTGAAGGTGGACTTGTTGCACTTCTAGAAAGAAAGCTTAACAGAAATCTTCACACTATTGGTTGCTCCTTGCACCAAAATAAACTTCCGTTTAGAGCTCATTTTAAACATGTAGATGGTACCACAAAAAACCCTGCCACATTCAATGGTCCACTGGGTACATTACGTACAAATGATTACCATAATTTACCCCAAATATTTTTGTTGGTAGTCCTCTGGATTCCAGTTTTAAAATTGAAAATGCAGATACCCTTAGTTGTGACCAAAGACTCCTTTATACAGTGGGTATTTCTAGAGGTAAGGTGCACTCTAGATTTGCATCATGGAAAATTGGTCCATTAAACCAGGCAAGATGGTTAACTTTAGGCTTCAGTCTGATGTGTTTATGGACTCATGGTGCATACCCACGAAATATTTCAACCAAACTCAAATGTATATTTTCAATGTGATCCAAAGGATTAGGAAGCAATCATATTAAATCCAACAGATCACATTGAAAAATATACAATACAAATCTTTCACCTTACTACCTGAAAATATCTTATATTCAATGGTCAAATCTGATGAACTGGAAGTGAGAGAAGAATCTATAAAAAGAATTTTCGCCATTAGGTTAGTAAATATTTATTCATATAAAACTGACTAAATTAGTTATACCGATTTATAGAATCATTTTAAGGATTTTATCTAATTTCACCATAAATATTGAAGCAGTACAGAGTGCATTTTTTTAAAAAATAAATCAAATTAATTTTTATATTCTTTCAAGAGTGGGGAGCAAACCAAGAAAAGATTAAGAAGAATCACAACTATCAATTTTAAAGCTATGCACTGGACACTGTTAAAAGATCTGTCATTTTTGCTTACAGTTTACGCTTGTAACTAGCACAAATATCTATTTTATTTTTCATCAAAATATACTTAACTATTTAAAAAAATACAACTTTTATAATTATTGTAATTTGTTTATATTTTCAAAATTAGTAAAAAGCCTGTTTACAAGCTAATCCCGGAACTCACTCCTACTTTTAGGTAAATAAACATTGCTTTTAATTTAATAATGCATTTCAAACTTTATTTTCCAATTTATTCTGAAAAATATTTTTGTGTAATTTCTGATAATATATTTTTTTTGTCAGATATTTTAATAAAAATGGCAGGAAAAAGCATCCCAAAGGGTCTAGCATACCATGGAATTTTGATAAAATTCCACGGTATGCTGTTGAGTTGATCGGGGGTGATGTATCTTCCAATCTTGGAGCCAGCCTTACCAATGCATTGCTCTTGGATTTGAAGGCTATCGACCTTCTTATCCCCAATATTAATATAAAAGGATATTTATATAGATAAATGTAAAATTGATAGTGCAAAGGCTAAAGTGAACACAAATGCCCATCAACAGCATGATGAAAAGGTGGAAAATCTTTGTATTTGAGTTGATGGGAGAACTGAAAAAGTCACACGAATGTACAAGGAAATAGTGGAGGAAAATGGAGAGAAGACTGAAAAAACCCAAAAACAAGCAGAACGCCACTTGACTGTCACAAAGATGACATATGAAAGTGAATATCTGACACATAGGGTTCTTCCTAATATTGGTGCAACTGCTGTGGTTCTTGCCGAGCAAGTGGCTGATGTTTTGCATGAATTCAACAGTGTGAGCACTATCAAGGCTATCCTTGTTGACAAACACTAATGCCAATTCAGGCTGTGAAGGCGGATTTGCTGCACCTCTAGAAAGAAAACTTAACAGAAATCTT
>OZ038479.1:1833382-1835882 GCA_964036315.1 Acanthosepion esculentum | reverse complement strand
ATGTGACAATTGATAAAAGCAACAACGGCTTGAAAGATTAGAGTGGACAATTCTCTTTTTTAGGCGGAAGAATAAAGGAAGAAAGGGAGAAGAAAATTCCTTTAACATAAAGGAAGAAAAAATGTTCATATAAAAGCTTGCTCAAAATATTTCTTTGAGCGCCTAGAGTTGAAGTCCTATCTTTAGAGCTCAGCTGGTAGATCTGGTAGATCTGGTAGATCTCTTTCTTGAAGAAGGAAACAAATTAAAAACTGCCCCCACCAAAATAATAGAATAAACTACAGCAATTAACCACAAAATTGAATAAATAGCTTTATCTTCCCGAACGAAAACAAATTATTAATTATGTAAATAAAACACTAATTAAAATAAAAATAAATAAGATAAGAAATATAAATGAAAAATAAAAACAAAATAATTTAATGCAAATAAACGACTTCCAACAAAATAACCGCCAAAATAGACTACCCACAATGCACCACTGACCTGTATATATAAATAACTGAGAAAAAATCAAGGCTAAAGGCTTTACCATTGTGTTTATCATAAAACTGCCTGTTGCCTCTAAGTGTTGACTTCAATGTTCACTTTTATATTTACATACGCTCTCTCTGATATTGAGAACTTTATCCCATAAATATTGCACACCTTAAGAGCATATTTCTTCATATGTATATAATATAATTATTAGGAAAACAGGGTCTTTACAAGATTATTCTAATATTTTATTTCATTAAAACTGATACTACAGCTTTAACTCATCAGACTTTATGTTAATTCAAAATGGAAGCAAGAAAAAGAGAAGGGGGATAGAGGGAGGGAAAAGAGGAGAAGAATAGGGATAGAGGGAGGGAAAAGAGGAGAAGAAGAGGGATAGAGGGAGGGAAAAGAGGAGAAGAAGAGGGATAGAGGGAGGGAAAAGAGGAGAAGAAGAGGGATATGCATTGAAGGCTGGGAAGGGAAAGCAAAGAGAGGGAGAAAGAAATATAAATCTGTTGAAGGAGATATGTGCAAAGTAGTAGGGACCAGACATGTTGACTTTTTTCATACTGGATGTGCACAGTGAAGTAGAGGGTGTGTCATTAAAAGGGAACAGAGAAAAGAGAGAAAAAGAAGGAAGGGAAAAGAGAACTTAAATATATGGCTTGAAACCTGCAAAAATCACCTTTTAAAAAAGATATTCAACAAAATGAACTTAAAGATCAGCTATTCTTGCATGAGCCATATAGAAAGAATTATTAGCTCACATAACAGTAAAATTTTGAAAAATCTCCATAAAAACCAATTAAAGACTGATCGTAAGGCATCCCAAATGAGATCATCATCATGCAATTGCAGGACAGGATCAGATTGCCCAGTTGAAGGACTGTGCTTGACTGAAAATTTTATATATGAGGCAACTATTTTCAAATATGGAATAAAAGAAGAAATACATAGGGATATCGGCGGGTAGTTGGAAGAACCGATTCTATAACCACCGCCAGTCCTTCAAAGATAAACATAAGAAGAACCAAACGGCACTGTTAAAACATTATTGGAATTTGTTGGAGGGTGGCTTAACCCCACAAATAAAGTGGAAGATCGTCTCGAGAGCCAGAACTCCAATAAATTTCAGAGACAGATGCGTTCTGTGTCTAGGAGAAAAGATCTTCATGATAAGGCATAAAGATCCGGATATATTACTGAACAGTCATAATGAACTAATTTTTAAATGCTGGCATAGGAACAACCTCAACCTAACAACATATATTACTTGATCTTTATTTTTGCTCTTGAAATGTTATTATTCACATGTGAAGATGAACACATAACTGTATGCATACCGTAATATGTATTTGAACTGAAACAGTGATACGTCTTTTGACATGTATATGTATATTTGTTTATATAGAAAGATAGGCATACGTCTGTATAGTTGTGTATTGTGAAAATATATTTGTGTTTGTCCGATATGAATATTGATATATATGTATACATACGTGTAGGTATATAGGTAGGATATATATGTGTATGTATGTGTGTATACATGTGTATATGTATGTATGTGTAGAGATATGTGTATATATGTGGGCATGTGTGGATACATATATGTATGGATATATATATATATATGGGTGTGTGTGTGTATATATGAGTGGGGGGTGTGTGTATGTGGATAAATATGTGTGTATATATGTGTGTGTATATGTATGGGTGTATGTAAAAATGTTTAAAAGAAAAAAGACTTACAAGTATGTTATTGATATTTTACCCCACTTACAATACTTACAATATTGTTTTCTTAAATGAATTACGCTTTAATAATTATTATTAATGATAAAATATTTAGATTTTTGATGATTGAATACTAAAGTCATTACCTAATTTCTTTCTTAGAGAAGATTTTTTAGGGAAATCTAGTTGCACCCTTATATATATGTGTGTGTAAGTATACGGAAACATCTGAGAAGATATATGAAATTACCCATGTATATCAGTACACGTGTACCTGTATAAGTGA
>OZ038479.1:1818382-1830882 GCA_964036315.1 Acanthosepion esculentum | reverse complement strand
TGCTTTGATCTCGATTCAACCTACATCACGTTGTGATTTGATCTTAGGTTGACGAGATCAATCAGACGTCGGGCCGTAGTGCCACCCGAATCCGGGTCAAGGTGATACTGCACAATAATTGTAGACAAAAAAACAAAACAAAAGCACAAACAACAACTTCAAGGCGAGCGACTGGTTAGGAATAGTGATTAATTTTATGTCGGTTTGTTGAGTTACAGGAGTGCGTCTCTCTCTTTCTCTCCCAGCCCGAAGAAAAAAAAATGTGGATTGTAACACTTTTTGCGTTCTTAGCTACTTCTAGATATCTGGGTTGTTTTTCAATAAGGTCGCCTCTGGTGGAGAATATAAGTCAGACTTCTATAATTTGTTCTTGGTTAGAAGTCTAAGTCGGAAACTTGCTTTGGTGCGAAATCTAAAGTCGAACTTCAACGAATTTGTTCTTGGTTAGAAGTCTAAGTCGGAAGGCATGGAATCGTGCGGTCACCTGTGCGAGGCGCGTCTCTCTGCGAGCTGCACTGCTCTTGGACTGCTCTCTCCTTACTGTACTGTACTCACTCTTCTCACTCTCTGTACTAAAACACCCGAAGACGTTTGCTTATATGGACGCCGATCAAAACCTGGCGTGGGGTCGGACGTGATGTGGCCACCACGTTGATTTCAAATCCCCAATAAGGATTTTCTTTGTTTTCGGCCAAAAATAATTATCGTTTTCCATATTTGGAAATCTTATTCCACTCCCACCCTCTTCTGCTCTCATATGGGTATCTCACCATACTTTAGAGGGCGTCAACGGTTTTCCCACTTCCTCGCAGTAACATCTCATACCTATCCTCTCAATGGGCGGTGGCAGGCCTCCTCCCTGCGTCACATGATCACCTCCGCCTGGCTATTCGGCCAATAGGCGTCAAATGATAATCTCAATTTTTATCCAACTTCACGGCATATGGAATTCCTCAATCAAGTTTTTCGCCAACATTAAGTGGACGGAATTTCGGCGAAAATTGGGTTAATTAAGAAGGACACAATAACATAGCTTTTGTTATCACAAACGAATTTCAACAGAACACAGATGTCCTGTCCAGCCGACATCTCTTCAATCCAGGGCCGGGCTCTGTGTGCGGTCGGCAGATGACCCATCAAATCATTTCCCGATAAATAAGTTTTGGCTATCATGACACAGTTAATGTCTTATCTGCCCCAAAACTCTGGGATTCTTCAACTAACCTCCACGACAATGACCATCAGAACTTTTGTGGGTGGCCTTTTTTTCTTTTATCATCTAAGTTGTTAAGTCTTTTCCCTCTGTTTCTTTTCTTTCTCTTTTTCCTTCCTTTGTCCTCGCAGAGAATTTGGCCTATCTCAGCATCAAACTTCAGCGAGAAAGTAAAAATGATTATTTTGATTCGCACTTGAAAATAACAAAACAAAAAATCTTTTCACCAATCCCCCGTTTTGGGAAAATAACAAAACAAAAAGAATATCGCTCAGTATGTCTTTCGTTATATCTATCGGTTTAAGTAATCCCCGTAATCAACTTCTGTGGTTAATTAATTGGTTAATTAACCTGCCGTTTCTAAATAGTGTTACAATCGTTCCATATGTCTCGATTGTCGAGCCGTTTGCCGCCTGGAGCTTACAGGGTCGCCTTTCGGTCTTGTTGTTCTCTGGGGGGTATCACGCTGATTACCGCGCCAGTATCCACTAAACACTTTATGTGGTTTCGTCAGTCCCAAACATAAAAAAGGCGGCTTCGTGTGTTTTTGCCGGCGGATTCTGCCGCTCCTACCCGCCAGTTGTTTAGTTTCCCGAATTTGTCTTGGAGCCGTATTTGCAGGGCGCCGAGCAGTGTTTTGCCGAATCTTTGGTGGTACCAGCATAATTCTGGGTCGATTCATCGATCCCTGCTGGTACTCCGTGTTCTCCGTCGCCAATTGTTGGCCGTCGGTCTCGGGTCTCTTGGTTTGCAGGAGAGGAGTATACGGATGTCTTGTAGTTGCTGTTGCAGGTCAGTTACTGCTTTTTGTAATTCGTTTTTGGTTAGTGTGTAGTCTGGGTTCCGCACAGCACACACTCCTTGGTCCAGTTTTGCTGCGATGCGGTCAGCGGAGTCTGCTAACTGGTCCAATGGTGTGTTTTCTGCGATTGGCGCCAGTATCTGCGTAATTGTGTTAGGTAGCTTGTCCATCCACAGTTCGCGTAGGATGGATTCGGCCATTGAATGCTTTCCCAGTCGGCTTCTCATGAAGCGTAGAAGCTGTGAGGGTGTTCTGTCGCCCCTGGTAACCTGGGTGAAAAGTTCCCGGAGTAGCTCATCGTCCGAACGGCCGGTGCGTTTTAGGATTGCGTCCTTTAGCCGAGTATATGGATCCTGTTCGGATACATTTTCCAGAATGTCGGCCACTTCGTCGACCACTGACGGTGGCAAGACTTGCACCACGTTGGCAAATTTGGTTTGTTGTGATGTTACCCTCCGTACCGAGATCGCTTCCAACTGCAGAAACCAGTTTTTGGTGTTTTGGTGGTTGTATGTAGGTAGGTTCGAAGGAGGCATCGCAACGTTTATAGGAGAGTTCTGTTCTCACTCGTCTGTTGCCATCTTGATCGATCGTGAATATCGGGGTCACCACTTGTTGCAGGACGTCAAGCCGGTGCTGTCAAATTTTTATTCAACAATTTGGCAAAAGTATGTACAGGTATCGTTTTTGAGTAATCCGATATGAAGTCGGGAAGTGCCAATCGAAAGATTTTGTTTCAGGGCAGCAGACCAGAGGCAGACAAGGAAATGCTGAGGCAGCCTGTTCGTCCTTAGGGTGAACGGTCACAAGGGATGCAGCTTGGTAGTATCTAGAAGGACTATCGCATAGGTATGTAGCTAGGCAGTCCTCAGAAGGACTATCGCATAAACATGTGGTCAGGTAGTCCTTAAAAGGACTATCGCATAAGAATGTAGCTAGCCAGCCCTCAAAAGGGCTATCGCATAAGAATTGGTCTGGGCCGCTTCTGCTGAGTTCGGCAACCAGGACTGGGAGCTGCTGGCTTCACTGGTGGCTGCTGCTGGGTTTTGGCCTGGTCAGCTGCTGCTGCTGGGCTCGGTTTGGTCGACTGCTGCTGGGGTCAGCTTGGCTGATTGCTGCTGCTGGGCTCAGCTTGGCTGACTGCATGTGGTGAGCGGAGGGGGGAGCGTGTCGCTCTCACCCGGAGCCAAGATATTTGGTGGAAAAAAATCGGCAGTGTTTATGTCGGCCGCGGTCAGCATCGTTGCCTAGTTAACAATGTCTTTTGTTTATTGACTAAAAATTACCTTCCACTTTTGAATGTACACATGGGTTTCATTTAGGCCCCATGTGCATATAAATTAGTTTCTGGTCATTATTTTTAGTTGTGTATGTTATGTTTCGTTTTGTTTTTGATGTCTGAAAACGGTGAGTCACCGGAAATTAATGGCGTTCGTTCCGTTTTCCGTGGTGACGCTTTCAGACGTTTGAGTAGCCGGCAGTAACTTCCGGCCGGGTGCGATACGAGCTTTCAACATCTAAGCGTTCATCGATAATGTCATTAAAGATAAGAAAAACAGGACACATCATTAAGAAATGCTTGGATATTACTTTTTAGGCCATAATTAAGTAATGTGTAAATTTTCATGGCTATTTCGAAAATAACAGTAAAATTTGCGGAATTTTACCATTTTGGAGTTATTGTCAATATAAAAGTTCAGCCTGATTCGTATCGGGTCCATCTGTCATTATTGGCATTGTTTAGATATATAACGTGTGGAAGCTTATTTAGTTAATGGCCTTTTTACTGCTTTTTGGGTCTTCTCACTAGTGTTGATTACTGCGCAATTTAGCAAAAGTTATTTCAAAATGCTCTTTCTGTTATTTTCTTAAACGGAGTTTTTATCAAATAATGATTTTCTTTTATTAAATTGGCTTAAATTTGTTATAGAACCAACTGAAAGCTTTTAATGTCATGGTTGAACACTTTTTTCTAAAAGAAGAAAAAAAGGAAATTTCTTATTCTTTCAGGGACGTAACTTTGATTTTTTTTTTTTTCATTTTTCCTGCTATATTTGGAATCGCGCATTCATTTTGAAACTTAAAAGGCATGATTATTTACGTGATTTTTTTAATTAAATTTGGCCTTTTAAAAATCATGATTATTTACGTTTTTTTATATGACATTTGGCATTTTTAAAAGAATGATTTACATTTTTTATAAAAATATGGGGTTTTAGAAATCATGATTATTTTACAAAATAAGAAATGAAAACAAGTGATAGAAAGAACTTAACATGAACAATTTTTTAAGGTTCTAAATTTTGAATTAAATTTGAGGTTTTAAAATGCATGATTATTATAAAAAGCTTCACTATTAAAAAAACAACACTTGTCATTGATTTTCTAAATAATTTAAACAAATTTAAAAAAAAGAATTCAATGAAACTTCACTTTCAAAAGTGTCTGAAGATTTCTTTTGATTTGGCGCGGTAATTTAAACGAGTAAGAAGATAGAAAGATGAGGAAAAAGGCCGTTAACTAAGTAAGCTTCCGTGTATGACGACTCAAGGCAAATGTATATAAATAACGCCAGTAATGTCGGATGGACGGACCCAAGGTGAATGAGTCCGAAATTTTTTTGTCGATAAGTCCAAAACGGTTTATTTCCGCAAACTTTTACCGTTATTTGCAAAATTACGATGAAAATTTACACTAAAATAGAAATTTTCAATTTTGAAAACAATAACAGCAGATAAAATACATTGTTGCTCATTTTGCTATAAACATGTATTGTTGGTAATTCTAATATAAAGATTTATTGTTGGTAATTTTTTATATAAAAATATATAGATTTTACTATAAAAATGCATTAAAAATCAGTTTTTCCGAATTTTAAATAATTTTAGATGACAGTCCATACCCTAGAGTTAAAAAATGACATGGGAAAAGCAACTGAATTATTTATTAACCTAATAGTTACGAATTGGAATATAAATCCCATAGTAAAAAGGAAATAATTTTTAATATGTTTTAATCAGAGCCTAGTAGAAAAGATTCTTTGCTAAGGCCCTCTGCATGGGAGTATCAATGACAGTCCATACCCTAGAGTTGAATAATGACATGGGAAAAGCAACTGAATTATTTATTAAGTTACGAATTGGAATATAAATCCCATAGTTAAAATGAAATAATTTTTGTAATTGTTTACTTGAATGAATTATATATTGTGGGCAAAAGGTTTTTATATAACCTGAGGAAATTATAAGTTAGTTAATTATATCTCAGGTCATTATTTTTTAGTTTCAATTAAGAATCTTTCAATGAATGTTTAGTAATTATTTTCTGTAATTTCAATTAAGAATCCATATCCTAGAAATGAAACCCAATGCTAATTGTTTCTTCATTAACTTTATTCAAATATTCTTAATTATTAATAATCCCTCAAATCTATTTCTGCAATTAATTATTTATTTCTTTAATACCATTATTTATTTTTACTTTGATATTTCTAGATGAACGGAACTACAATGTGTTTGGACAAGTACAGCATAATTGAAAGTGGGCAACCAATTTTGCTTGGCCATATTTACAAAACTAGCAGAAATGCCAGTCATTGACTTGGTTCAGAAGAAGCTACCTAAATTGTACTATGTTTCTGCACAATACTCATTAGAGCATACTGAATATTTAAATAGTCGTTAACACGTAGGTGAAAACAGCTATATCCACCCAGGTAACGCAATAGAAAGAATTACAATTTTCATGTAGAAAAAAAAAGTTGCTTCCTCCAACCCATATATCATCATGGCTGCCAATTTTCATGTAGAAAAAAAGAGTTGCTTCGTCAAGGCCAATATCATCATGGCTGCATAGAAACATCTGGTCTGTGATCTCTATATTTTTGATCTGGAAATGAAGCAATCATCACATATATAACTAAATAAAAGATTGAGGAAAACTATAAACATATGCATATCAATTTATATATCATTTATTGAAGTATTACAACAAATGTCAATAATAAAAAAGTATACCATTATAGTAATGTTTATTTTGAGGATAATATATCCAGTTGCCTGGTTTCTGCATTCTGTCGAGTATTCATTCTGAGTCTCCTCTTCCTTCCTTCTAGAGTTTCAGATTGTCTAGCATCTGCAGTGTGTTGAGTATATAATGTACGTCTCTTTTAAGGAAATTTTCAAGACTTCTTAACAAATGAATAAACTTATTTTTTGAATTTGTTATTTAGAAAATCTTGTTAAAAATATTTTTATGTTTATGTTACCCCTACACATAAATAATTTCATGAAATTTCTAGAAATTAAATACCGTCCACCAAATTTATACATGTGCACACACAAACATAAAAATAATAATATATAAACTCATTGTGCATAATTAATAATCCCACTTGTAATTGGAGGGTGAAAACTGTAAGTCCTGTTGGAAGAATATGCATGTTTGAAAATGTGGTATATGAGGCTACTATTTCCTAAATAAAAATATAAACCAGAAAAATGTTTATATTGGAATCTAAGTGGGATATTGGAAACATTCTTATAATCACCAGCATTCCTTCAAAGTGTATGGGGTCACAGTTTTCATGTATGATTTATCATGTATGATCTTCCATGGAATTTCTTCCTCCAGCTTGTTTAACCTCAATTTACAAATTATATTACCTATGTTATATATATATATATATATATATATATATATATATATATATATATATATATATATATATATATGCAATGGATGAAATGCACTCTTCTAGACGTTTTAAATTTACATGGTTGGAGATATTTGGATATATTGTTTATATATTATTATTTATGTAATATTAAGTAGCTGAGTGGTTTTAACATTCGCATTCTGACCATGAGAGCAGGGTTCAAATCTCACCAGAGTTGATTTGCCAGGAAGAAGACTTCCTGATGTTACCAGACTGGAGGAGTCAATTCCAGCATGTGGCACCTTTGGAAAGCGCCTGAAAACCATACGACAAGTTGAACAAGCCATTTGTATATTTACTTACATGTGTAAGCGTGGGTTGTGTAAATGAAGACATATGTATGTTTTATGTGTGCATATATGTAGATATTACATGTGCATGTTTATATATTCCTATGTGGTTATGTATGTATATATATGTATGTGTGTATACATGTATATATGGGTTTATAATGTTTATTTAGGTGAATTTGTCTGTTTATATATATATGTATAGATTGGTGTGTGCATGTGCTTGTACATGTATGGGGATATATGCTTATGATGTATATATGGATTTTTATGTTGTTTGCGTAATTAGATGTATTCTATTTTGTTGTAGGTGTTATTAGTGTTGTACTTACGTTTAGAAATTGAAGATATATATATATATATATATATATATATATATATATATATATATATATGGTATTTATATGTGTGTTTATGTCTATTGATGTATGTTGATGGTTTGGTTTATGTAGATATATAATTGCATATATTTCTTCAGAACTGAGATAGTTTTGTTTACTTTACCCTGATAATCAACTATTATTATTATTATCAGTGTGTATTTTTATCCTTACATTTATTCACTTTCAATAATAAACTTTTTATTTATTATAACATATAAAGAAAGATATTTTTGAAAATAATATATATTTTTTGAAAAAAAATCATTATATCATTTGTCTCAAATGTTATAGAATTATTTTTAAAAAATACAAAAGGTGTAATGGTGTGAATGACGACATGCATTAGACAGATAATTTATTCCATTTTATACAAAGACAATTGCAGGTTTCAAGCCATATCTTTAAGTTCTCTTACTTTCTCTTTTCCCTTCCTTCTTTTTCTCTATTCCCTTTTAATGACACACCCTCTACTTCACTGTGCACATCCAGTATGAAAAAAGAGAACATGTCTGGTCCCTACTACTTTGCATATATCTCCATCAACAGATTTATATTTCTTTCTTCCTCTCGTCGCTTTCCCTTCCCAGCCTTCAATGCATATCCCTCTTCTTCTCCTCTTTTCCCTCCCTCTATCCCTCTTCTTCTCCTCTTTTCCCTCCCTCTATCCCTCTTCTTCTCCTCTTTTCCTTCCCTCTATCCCTCTTCTTCTCCTCTTTTCCCTCCCTCTATCCCTCTTCTCTTTTTCTTGCTTCCATTTTGAATTAACAAAGTCTGATGAGTTAAAGCTGTAATATCAGTTTTAATGAAATAAAATATTAGCATGATCTTGTAAAGTCTCTGTTTTCATAATAATTATATTATATACATATGAAGAAATATGCTCTTAAGGTGGGCGACATTTATGGGATAAAGTCCTCAATATCAGAGAGAGTGTATGTAAATATGAATATAAAAGTGAACATTGAAGTCAACAGAGAGGCGACAGGCAGTTTTATGCTAAACGCAATGGTCAAGCCATGAACCTTGTTTCTTTCTCAGCTATTTATATATATAGGTCAGTGGTGCATTGTGGGTAGTCTATTTTGATGGTTATTTTGATGGAAGTCGTTTATTTATTTCCGTTAAATTATTTTGCTTTTATTTTTTATTTATATTTCTAATCTTATATATTTATTTTAATTTTAACCAGTGTTTTATTAAAGTAATAAAAATTTTTTCATATCACTTATTTAATAGTTTTGTTTTGTTTTGGGGAAATAAAGCTATTCATTCAATTTTGTGGTTAATTGGTGTAGTTTATTCTATTATTTTTGTGGGGACAGTTTTTAATTTGTTTATTACTTCATTTATTTATTTGGATTGATTATTTTGTTTTTTTTATGGTTAATTTATCAGGATCATTAATTTTTTTCTAATGGTTAATTTATCGAAATTAATATATATATATATATATATATATATATATATTAGTTTTGAACTTCATCTTTTTATCCTTTCAGGATTGTAAGTTTTGATTTTACTTTAGATTTTTTAATTTTCATTCGGCAGTGAGTACTTGGAACCTATATTTTCTATTTTTTGTTTTTATATAGAGAAATTCTTTGGGTGATATACACACACTAGCGTGTGAACAATCACTACGGGGAAATATATCCTCATGCTTGGGAAGAAGTCGCCATGGTTGTCATTGCTACAGGGTGCTGTTTGGAAAAGAGAGAGACGAGAATAAAGACAGGCCATTTTTATAGCTGTTTTATACTACTCTTCTATGTTGTTTGATTTTCTGGGTTAAGCAAGGCTTCAATTCTTCTCATCCACACTCAATCTAACTAAACTGTTGTCAGGTTTTCATCCATCCACTCAGTGATTGATGGGTTAATGAATATTTTATAATGTTTCTTTATTTATTATGATGGATATGTGAATCTAGCAGCATGAGGTAATAAAACCAATTTTTAAGAATCCCGTTTGAATTATTTACATTATTCAGATTGTTATCCTCATCTTCATTGCCACATTCACGATGTTTCAACCATTGTATGCTGTGGCTTTCTTCAGGGGATTGGAATTTCAAACCGAAACCTTTATTTCTTCCAGCAAGGTAGACTGTTCTAGTTCCATGTGCCATGCCTCTTCTGGATGTCTCATTTATTTCCTTTTATTTCAAAGCTCCAGTTACTGGATCTAACCACCACAATGATCTGTGAGCACAGGGGCACAAATGTTGCTGAATAAATAAATGTATTCAAATGGAGAATAGATTTCACTTTACCATACTAATATAATGCTACGTTGCAAATGATTTGTAGTTTAGTCCACAAAAGTTTGTTTCTCTTCAGTGTGTGTACGCATGTTTCAACTTAACTGACTTATCTGCAAATACAGATCCACAAACTTCACAAGAATATGGTTTCTCCCCAGTGTGTGTACACATATGGCTGACCATATTTGACGTCTGTGAAAATGCCGATCCACAAATGTCACAAGATTATGGTTTCTGTTCAGTGTGTGTACGCATATGTCGCACTAAATCAGAATTTCGGGTAAATCCAGATTCACATACTTCACAGGAATATAGTCTCTCTTCACGGTGTGTATTCATATGTCTCTCTAAATAAGACTTGTACACAAATGCAGATCCACATACTTCACAAGAATATGGTTTGTCTCCAGTGTGTGTACGCACATGTCTCACTAACTCAGACTTGTACACATATGCAGATCCACATACTTCACAAGAATATGGTTTCTCTCCACTGTGTGTATACATATGTTTAATCTTACTTGACATAATGGCAAATGTAGATCCACAAATGTCACAAGCATATGGTTTCTCTCCAGTGTGTGTACGTATATGTGACACTAAACTTGACTTCTGTGAAAATGCTGACCCGCAAATTTCACAAGGATATGGTTTCTCCCCAGTGTGTTTATTCATATGATAGTACATTAGTGACTTCGTTGAAAAGGCAGATCCACAAAGTGTACAAGAAAATGGTTTCTCTCCAGTGTGTCTACGCCTATGTTCGACCATATGTCTCTTACATGAAAATGCAGATCCACAAATGTCACAAGAATACGGTTTCTCTCCAGTGTGTGTACGCATATGTGTCACTAACTGAGAATTATTTGCAAATGAAGAGCCACATACTTCACAAGAATATGGTTTCTCTCCAGTGTGTGTACGCATATGTCTGACCTTATTTGACGTGTTTGAAAATGCAGATCCACAAATGTGACAAGAATATGGTTTCTCTCCAGTGTGTGTACGCATATGTTTCACTAACTGAGATTTATTTGCAAATGAAGACTCACATACTTCACAAGAATATGGTCTCTCTCCAGTGTGTATACGCATATGACTGATCTGACTTGCCCGAACTGAAAATGAAGATCCGCAAATGTCACAAGAATATGGTTTCTCTCCAGTGTGTGTACGCATATGTTTGACCTGACTTGACTTCTGTGAAAATGCAGATCCACAAATGTCACACGAATACGGTTTCTCTCCAGTGTGTGTCCGCATATGTGTCACTAACTGAGATTTATTTGCAAATGAAGATTCACATACTTCACAAGAATATGGTCTCTCTCCAGTGTGTATATACATATGATTGACCTGACTTGCCCTAACTGAAAATGTAGATCCACAAATGTCACAAGAATATGGTTTCTCTCCAGTGTGTGTATCTATAAGATGGGCCATTTTTGACTTCCTTGAAAATACAGATGCACAAAGTCCAGAGGTGTATTGTTTTACTTCAGTATGTGTACCAAAACATCTGTGAAAAAAAAAAGGCATAAATGATATATTAATAGGGGCAGTGAATAATATATGTAAGCAGACTGTATTTGGAGGGATACATAAAATTATTATTTTAAAGACGTAGCAGCAGCCCCCTGCAGTGAAGTTCAAACTTTTTGCAGTGAAAGAAGATTGCTTTGTCATCACATCTTATGAAATGTATACGATTGAAATCAGAACATTGCCTATTCTGAAACAATTCAAATATGGATCTTGAAAAATATTTCTTCATTTTTATGTTTTATTTATGACAGCTTTGACTAATGTAACTGATCAATCTATAGCTGGCCCCTCAAAAAGAGAATGTCAACAATCACACAAACAAGAGAGATGAAACTGATCGGGGGGAAAGAAGATGAATCTCTAAGTGAAGTAACAGTTAACATTTAAATGAAATAATTTTCACTTTATTTTAATCAGAGCCTAAAAGTAGAGAAGATCCTTTGCTAAGTCTCCCAAAAAGAGAATGCCAACAATCACACAAACAAGAGAGATGAAACTGATCAGGGAAAGTCTCCATGCATGGCAGTGTCAGGATTGAAAGATGATATGAGAAAAGCAACTGACATATTTATAAAGCTAATAGTTAACAACTGGAAATCCCATCGTAGGAATGAGATAATTTTGATAAATATTAGCTTAAAATGATTATATATTATGAGGAATATACATATATATATATATATATATATATATATATATATATATACATACATACATATATATATATACACACACATACATACAGGGTCCCCGATTACTCGTTTCATATTTTCATTGATTCCGTTTCCAATTTTACTAAATTGTCTTTTTCCATTTGCAAAATTTAATATTTCCTTTTTTATATAATTTATTTTTAAAAACTTTTATGAGAAATTTGGATAAATTAAAACTTAAAAAACATAATTCAAAGATTTATTTCATATGAAGAAATAGCAAATGACGACATTTTTTTAGCATATTAAAAAATTCAATTCCAAAAATAAGTTCTATTTTTATTTAAAAGAATTCAGATAATTATATGGTAGTCTGCAATATTAAAGTCAACAAAAGAATCAACAGCAAATAACTATATATTAAAGTATATAAAAAATATAGTAAAATATATCAAAAACTTCGACTACAATTTTACAAAACAATAATTAAATCATAATTCAATCACTGAAACAAAATATAAGCATTAATTCAAAATTTAAATAAAATTTATCACAAATTGAAATACTGGTCAAATTTGAAATTTAATATTTCCCAAATTATGAAATTAGCAATCATTAAATCTCCATTGAAATT
>OZ038479.1:1780882-1813382 GCA_964036315.1 Acanthosepion esculentum | reverse complement strand
CCCTGACAATTTTAAATGCTTGATATTTGTTCAAGCGTTAGTGTCAACTGAAGACACTGAAATCCGAAGAAAGTTTTCAGAAAATTTGTCCAGACATCAATGTGTCAATTCAAATATGGATCTTGAAAAATATTTGTTGATTTTTCAAGTTTTTTTAGATGACGTATTGGACTAAAGTCATAACGAAAGCATCATTTTCCTCAGAGCCTAAGAGAAGATCCTTTGCTAAGTCTCCCAAAAAGGGAATGTCAGCAATGGCACAAACACAAGAGATGAAAATTGATCTGGAAATGCAACTAAATATAAATATAACCAAAACATCATTTTCCTCAGAGCCTAAGAGAAGATCAATTTTTGTTTTGTTTTCTTTTTCTTTGACCATTCCTATTTTTCATCTATGCTAGCCTATTGGTGTCAATATTACAAGTTCTCCTTTTTTCAAGTTAAAAAAGACGATAAATATTTATTAAGGACTAAAATACCATAACATTTCATAAATTATCTTGAAATAGAACTTTGAAAAAGACGGAGTAAGAGAAAATGAAAATAAATAAATTATCATGTTACTTTTATCTTGGTATTTCATATTATTAAATCTTTAATTTAATCTAAAAAGATTTTATTATTTTTTCAGACAGCATCTTCAAAGGTCAGTAAAAGTCAATAAAATATCAGATAATTGCAGAAAATATTAATTTATAAAAATTACTGCGTAGTTAAAAAGGAAAAAAACAATGCGTTCGTTAGATTTTGAAAATTTATTTCAATTCTAGTCATCCATACGAGCTTTCAACATCTAGGCGTTCATCGATAATGTCATTAAACATAAGAAAACAGGACACATCATAAAGAAATGCTTGTATATTACTTTTTAGGCTATAATGAAGTAATGTTTAAATTTTCAAAAATAACAGTAAAAATTTGCGGAAATCTACCATTTTGGAGTTATTGACAATATAAAAGTTCAGCCTCATTCGTTTCGGGTCCGTCCGTCATTGTTGGCATTGTTTAGATACATGATGCGTGGAAGCTTATTTAGTTAACGGCCTTTTTACCGCTTTTCGGGTCTTCTCACTAGTGTTGATTACTGCGCAATTTAGTGAAAGTTATTTTAAAATGCGCTTTCTGTTATTTTCTTAAATGGATTTTTATCAAATAATGATTTTCTTTTATTAAATTGGTTTAAATTTGTTATAGAACCAACTGAAAGCTTTTAATGTCAGCGTTGAACCCTTTTTTTCTAAAAGAAGAAAAAAATAGGAAAACTTTTATCCTTTCAGGGACATAACTTTGATTTTATTTTTGTTTTTTTTTTCATTTTTGGAATTGTGCATTCATTTTTAAACTTGAAAGGCATGATTATTTACGTGTTTTTTTTTAAATTTAAATTTGGGCTTTTAAAAAAAAGCATCATTATTTATATTTTTTATATAAAATTTGTCACTTTTAAAAGAATGATTTCCATTTTTAGAAAATATAGTGTTTTAGAAGTCATGATTATTTTACAAAATAATAAATGAAAACAAGTGCTAGAAAGAACTTAATAACATGAACAATGTCGAGTATTCATTCTGAGACTCCTCTTCCTTACTTCGAGAGATTCAGATTGTCTAGGTACCGCAGTCTGTTGAGCATCTAATGTACGTCTCTTTTAAGAGTCTCCAAGACTTATTAAAAAATGAATAAACTTATTTTTTGAATTTGTGATTTAGAAAATCTTGTTAAAAACATTTGTATATTCATGTTCCCCCTACACCCAAGTAAATTCCTGAAATTTGTAGAATTTAAATTTCCTCTACCAAATCCATATATATATATATATATACACAGACAAACATATAAAAATTATTAATATATAAAAATATTATGCATAAATAATAATCCCGCTTGTAATTGTAAGGTTAAAACTATATGTCCTGTTGGAGGAATATGCATGTTGTAAAATGTGGTATATGAAGTTATTCTCTTCCTAAAGAAAAATATAGACCAGAAACATGTTTATATTGGAATCTTGGTGGGGTATTGGAGACAACCTCTTTATAATCACCACCAGCATTCCTTCAATGTGCATGTTATATATGTGTGTGTGTGTATATATATATATATATGTATGTACATATCTAGGTGCAATGGATGAAATGCACACTTCTATACCTTTTACAATTACATGGTTGAAGATATTTCAATATATTGTTTATATATTATTATTTAAGTAATATTAAGTAGCTAAGTGGTTATAACATTCACATTCTGACCCTGAGAGCAGGGTTCAAATCTCACCAGTGTTGATTTGCCAGGAAGGAGACTTCCTGATGTTATCGAACTGTAAGAGTCGATTTCAGCATGTGGCACCTTTGGAAAGCGCCTGAAAACCATACCACAAGTTGACCAAGCCTTTTGTGTATTTATTTACATTTGTAAGCGTGGGTTGTGCATATGAATATATATGTATGTTTTATTTGTCTATATGCATGTGTGTGGATATATATGTTTATGTATGTATCTGTGCGTGTGTGTGTATATATTTATATATATATGTATTGATGTGTATATATGTGTACATATCTACATATGTGCATGTTTATATGTTCCTATGTGGTTATGTATGCATATATATATATGTATGTGTGTATACATGGGTTTATAATATTTATTTAGGTGAATTTGTGTATGTTTATATATATGTATGTATAGATTGATGTGTGTGTGTTTTCTTGTACATGTATGGGTATATATGTGTATGATGTATATATGGATTTTTATGTTGTTTGCATTAGATGTATTATATTTTGTTGTAGGTGTTATTAGTGTTGTACTTACGTTTAAAAATTGAAGATATATATATATATATATATATATATATATATATATATATATATATATATGGTATTTATGTGTGTGTTTATATGTCTATAGATGTATGTTGATGGTTTGGTTTATGTAGGTATATAATTGCATATATTTCTTTATAACTTAGATAGTTTTGTTTATTTTACCCTGATAATCAACTATTATTATCATTATCAGTGTGTATATCCTTACATTTATTCACTTTCAATAATAAACTTTTTATTTATTATAACCGATAAAGAAAGATATTTTTGAAAATAATATATATTTTTGGAAAAAATCATTATATCATTTTTCTCAAATGTTATAGAATTATTTTTAAAAAATACAAAAGGTGTAATTGTGTGAATGACAACATGCATTAGACAGATAATTTATTCCATTTTATACAAAGACAACTGCAGGTTTCAAGCCAGATCTTTAAGTTCTCTTACTTTCTCTTTTCCCTTCCTTCTTTTTCACTCTTTTCTCTATTCCCTTTTAATGACACACCCACTACTTCACTGTGCACAGCCAGTATGAAAAAAGTCAACATGTCTGGTCCCTACTACTTTGCACATATCTCCTTCAACAGATTTATATTTCTTTCTCCCTCTCTTTGCTTTCCCTTCCCAGCCTTCAATGCATATCCCTCTTCTTCTCCTCTTTTCCCTCCCTCTATCCCTCTTCTTCTCCTCTTTTCCCTCCCTCTATCCCTCTTCTTCTCCTCTTTTCCCTCCCTCTATCCCTCTTCTTCTCCTCTTTTCCCTCGCTCTATCCCCCTTCTCTTTTTCTTGCTTCCATTTTGAATTAACATAAAGTCTGATGAGTTAAAGCTGTAATATCAGTTTTAATGAAATAAAATATTAGAATGATCTTCTAAAGTGTCTGTTTACATAATTGTATTATATACATATGAAGAAATATGCTCTTAAGGTGGACGATATTTATGGGATAAAATGCTCAATATCAGAGATAGAGCGTATGCAAATATAAATATCTAACACTTCGTCCCCACCCCCTCCAACTCCGGCGTCTTCCTCTTTGGGTTGAGGAGTCCACTTGGTCCAAACCGTACTTAGGGGTAACTGGCCGTATGCTCCCTAAGTGCCCGTAGATTTGGTCAACTGGTCTCGCTCGCTGCCCACACTGTGTTAGTTTTTAGATCCAGTAAGTGGGGTGTTGTCCATACGTTCACGGTCGACTGGGGATGTGGACACGGCTGTGAGAGTTGGCGCTAGGAAGATTAGATTGTGGCAAAATAAAACAAGAAATAATATCTGCAGAAGCCAGACAACAATGGGGGAAAATTTTGATGTCGTTTATATAAGAAAATAACATCAGAAAAGAGGTTACAGGGAGAATAAAAACATTTAACATAGATGAAGAAAAAGACAAAATGCATCCAGCGAATTCCCAACAGAGAGAGGGTTTGTGTGTGAGAAACGTGTATTGAATCGCCTGGGGTAGGTTTATGACTAATAGTCCAGTCTCATACAGACTTCTCAGAACAGGGGGCAGTCTTCTTTCTCTCCTCCAAAATTCTCCCGCAAATCTCTTGACTCACTGCGATGACAGTCTTGTGACTCTCTCGATGACAGTCTCTATATTAGCAAAATCTCGAGTTAATTTAGGAAAAGGATCAGCTTATCACAATTGACCCTCGGCCTGGCACGCGAATATCACGAGTGCTGTCTATAGCCGAAAACCATTTGAGTTTCAAAGTTCTTCATAGCTTTATAGTAAGCTCTATTTCAAATTTTAACCGATAAAAATTACTCTGATCATTTTCATTGTATTTGCAATGACCCAATTCCAAATGGGCAAGATCAGATTTCCCATCTGTAAACAAAATTGCTCTGATCTAATTTTGCTACCTAGATTCACTCCAATTATTTACCTTATCCCTATCACAAGTTCTTCTTGCTTCACCAAAATTATACTTTGGGATATCTAAACATTGATTCAACCTTTTAATCAAAACAAATACTGCTAAACAAAACCAAGTAACTCACCCATCCCCATTGTTTACTAGTGACCCAGGTTTAAAACATCGCCTCCTGCCCTGAGATCGTGTTTCTCATCGGTAAACAAACATCTTAACTCAAATTGTACTTTGATATATACACACTATTTCCCTTTCCAGTCAATAAAAGTTATATTTGCGTGTGTGCATTCATGTGGGTATGAAGAAGTCAAAACTTAGATGCAACAGGCAGTTTAAATGCAATCGTCAAGCCACGAGTCTTGTCTTTTTCTCAGCTATTTATATATACATATATTGTGGCTAGTCTATTTTGGTGGTTATTTTGTTGGAAATCATTTATTTGCGTTAAATTATTTTTTATTTATATTTCTTATCTTATATATTTATTTTTACTTTAATCAGTGTTTTATTAACTTAGTAAAAATTTGTTCATGTCGCTTATTTAATAGTTTTGTTTTGGTTTGGGAAGATAATTAAAGCTATTTATTCAATTTTGTGGTTAATTGCTGTAGTTTATTCTATTATTTTGGTGGGGGCAATTTTTAATTTGTTTATTACTTCATTTATTTATTTGGATTGATTATCTTTTAATTTTTTTCTAATGGTTAATTTATTGGGATTAATATATATATATATATATATATTTTGAAAAAAAGGAAACTTCATCTTTTTTATCCTTTAAGGCAAGTAAGTTTTGATTTTACTTTAGATTTTTTCATTTTTCATTTGGTAGTAAGTATTTGACATCGTCTCTGATAACATCAGGTCGGCAATAGAACACCAGTCATCTTTGGAACCTGCTTCAAGAAAGAGATCTTCCTGCTGGGCTCTAAAGATAGAACATAAACCCTCAACTAAAAAACTTCCTTGCATCTAGAAATTCCTGTCGCCCTACGAACTCACTCAACTACAAAATACGGATCGTCCGACAATCTCTCCTCAATAAGAGTTCTGCAGAAATCTATTTGAGTGTTAACGCCTTAGGAACAATTTACTTGCTTAAAGAACTTTTAGGCGCTCAGAGAAATATTTTGAAGAAGCCTTTATATGAACATTTTTTCTTCCTTTCTGTTAAAGGAATTTTCTTCTCCCTTTATTTATCTCCTATTTGTGTATATCTTTCTACCTTTTTCGTATATATAAACATTTTCTTCTTCTATGTTACACTCCGAGCTAGGGCAGGTTGATTTGCAACTTTTTTCAGAAAATCAACACAGCAATGGTGATGATAATTGGGATTTGATGTGATAAGAACAGATACTGAAAATTAGATTCCTATCTTGAAAATAAAATTGAGCATTTAATTTTAAAAATCGTATGGAAAAATACTGAGAAATCCTTAATTTTCATAGCGTTTTACTAGAAACTGACTTTGAAATTTCACTATTTTAGTAATAAATTCAGTTAAAATTGATATATTTATATGAAATACATTGAAAAAAAAAATATGAATTATAATTTTAATTATGAATCACAACGAGCAAAATATCTCAACTTTTACAGCATTGATTAAACAAAAATTATTAAAAAGGCTAATTAGCAACTAAGTCTTTTAAATTTCACAAATCAAAAAGATATGTGAAGATGTATTACACAATAAAACAACTGGATACAAGTTAGAGAACCAAGTATTTTAAATTTTTATTGAACACAATAATAAAAACTATGTTATAATAGAACTAAATTGTTCTGCGTAATTTCCTTTTGAAGAAAATGAAGGCCTAATTTGGTGGCACAATGACTTTGTAATAATGTGTCTATGTCTTGCTTCCTCCCATATACAACTTGTGAAGCTTCTGTTGTTAATTTCACAACCCTTTCAACTTTCTCAAGTTCTTCATTTGTAAAACACTCTGTAAGTGCAGGTTCACAAACTCCAGTTTGAGAAAGATCAATCAAATTTGACCAGTGTGTGGCTGCAAAATTGATAGCAGTAATCTTTTTCAGTCTTTTTTTGGGTGGTCCACTATCTCTGAAAAAAAAAACAAAAACAAAAAAAAAAACAATTATTTGAAAACTTACTAATTTTTTTTATATTTTTGTGATGTAATTTGAATAAATCTGACAATTATTTGGGTAAATTGAGATAACTAATTAAATTTAATAGATAAATATTTACTTACCTAATGGACAAAATCTTTTTAATGGCCTCTTCCCTCACATCCAATCCATCTGAGTTTATCATTGATATTAGAATATTTTCCGGAACTAGTGCAAAAGCACTATATTTTAAACTGTTAAAAACAGTATTTTGGATTTCAGTTGACTGTTGTTTTGTCCTCTGAATCATATTAAAGATATACAGTTGTTGGTTAAAAAAATTATTGTCGGTTTTGATTTCAAACCAACTAACTGCATACACTTGAATGATAAATTTGACCAGAGTGTTTAATTTATCATAGAGTGTTTGAGGATAGACACCTCTGGTCCATAAACACATTAACCTTGTGGCTAATGTTAGCCATCTTGCTTGATTCAAGGGCCCAATTTTCCAAGCTGCATATCTTGGGTTAACTTCTCCTCGGGAAATGCCAACAGCATACTCAAAAAGTAGCCTCTGGTCTCCACTTAAATTATTTGTTTCTTCTGCTGTCAGATAATGATGATCTAGAGGGCCACTAATTTTTTAAAATTCTACTTGAGGCAAATCTTGATAATTATTCATACAAAGTTTCCCTAAAGGACCAGTAAATGTTGTTGGGCTTCTTGTTGTTCCATCAATTAATTTAAAAATTGCTCTAAATGGCAGTTCATTTTGATGAAGCGAACAGCCAATAATATGTCATTTTTTTTTTTCAAGAACTGTAATAAGTCCTGCTTCACAGCCAGTGTTTGTACTGGTATTGTCCACCAAAATTGCTTTAACAGTATCTACACTGTTATATTCTGTTAAAACTGCAGCAACATCTTCAGCTAAAAGAACACCAGTCCCCCCCACCCCCGGTTGGGTATCACTCTATGGGTAAGATATTTGCTCTCTGTTCTTGTTTCTCTGGTGAAAGTTAAGTGGCGCTCTGATCCTTTGTTTTTCACTATCTTTTTCCCACCATTTTCATCTACAACTTCTTTGTATTGTAATGTGTCCTTATCAACTCTACAATCAATTCCAACACAAACTAGATTCTCATTTTAATGGACATGATTCACATGGCTGGATAGTTTTATTCTAGCCTTTTCCCTGTCAATTTTTGATTTATCTAAAATTATGTCCTTCAAATTTAACTTTAGCACCAAGATTGGAAGATACATCGCCTCTGATGAGTTCCATAGAATATCTTGGAACTTTTAAAAGGCTGTAAGGTCCCTTCGGCTGCCTTCCTGGGTCAAAACTGTCATCTGTTGTTCCTTCACTAGAAGATGACTGTATTGAAATATTTGGAGAAGCTTGTTCCTGTCTTTCACTCTGTCTCTCCAGTCTCTCCACTTCAGCAGACTTTCTTTTGTATTTTTTAATAGCATCTTTGTCAATAGGTCCCAGTTGATAACTACCTTTTGGCCCTGTTTTTTCCCTCTGGTCCTTTAAGTATTCTCTGTCTTCTAGGGGAACCTGAAAATTGCAAAATTTGCATGTTTAATAATAGATCCAGAATACATGACAAATACCAATATATTATTTTATTTTCCACAAAAAGGAACACAATTGCAGGTGAATCTATAGTTTCCAATTATTTCAAATGTTACAAATTGGTATTCAAATTATAGTAAGTAAAAAGGAATCATAGAATTAATCTTACCTTCTTGTTAGGAGGACAAGTGCAGACTATGTGTCTTGTTTGACAATTTTCTGTCTTGCACTGTACTGCAAAGGCATCACATCTCAAGACAGGAACTTCACAGCTACAAGAAGATATATCAAACAGTTTGTCCAGCTGTTCCTTCGTTCTTTTCACTTTCGTTGCTGCAAGAGATTTCCTGTCAATCTGTTTGGCCCTCTTATAGCAAAATATATTTACCTTCTGTCCTATATAACGTTCCCTTAACAAGGGCAATTGTGGATTAACTGCTTGCCAAATACTAGTTATTTCCTCGGCAATTAACTTAGAAATCTCACAATTTTTTAAGTGGGGATAGTTGTTTTCTAGGAAATAACTAAACTGGATGACTTGTCATAAAGTTGGTGGACCAGTAAATCTTTGTGAACTACGGGTTAAAATTGAACGTTGTGCTTTTACTGACATTTTAATCTGAAAAAAAAAAAAAAATGGATGATAACTAAACCAAACTCTTTTAGGCTATCTTCCAGTTTCATATGTAAAAAAATAACTGCTAGTTATGATAAGGAGTAATGAAAAACTTTGTAGAGTTGAATTAGCTTTATTGAGAAGACAGGACCAGACCAGAGACATACTAGTGTTTAGTTTAGACTAAAATTTGTTTGTTTGTTTTTTTTAACAGACTTTCGCTCTTCTTTGGATAACATGAATTTAGCCATAAAGGGATTCATTCTTGCTGTAGCTGTGCCATTTTAAACGAGTGTGTAGTGTTTTTAGAGTTTGAAAAACCTTTAAAGCAGTTTCTTTATTTACTCATATTAACCTTTGTGGGTTATTTGATTTTAAAACTATAATTTTAGAAAAACAATACTGCTTAAAAAACAAATTACCCCCTAAAAATAAAAATTTGCCACTAATTTTCTGCAAAGTAATTTTTTTATTAACTAGAAAAACTTGAAAATTTACGTGGATATGTTTTGTAAAGAATGTGTAGAATAAAATTGTATGGGCTATTTTTAAAAAAAATATAAAACTGGAATATTACCATATTTTAATAAAAACTTCAAATAGAATTTATTGTGAAATAGAAAAACAAATTAAAGAAAAAAAGTTAACTTACCAACAACGGGAATAATTTCTTCAGCGGATGAAACAAATACGTTTAAATTCGCTGCAGACACTTAAAATATAATAATATATATTTTAAACAAGTCTTTTTTCGTTTCTCCTTTCGAAATAATTATGTCTTTAGCCTAAAACTGTTATTTTTTAAATTAAAAGATAAATAGACGTTAATTTCTCAAGCAATAACAAGCGTGTGTTTACAACGGTGTAAACTAAAATGTTCCCACCAAAGAAAGTTCCTGGGAAAAAAAAGAGCAAACTTCTGTCGCTATTACTTAAAAACACGATTTTGCGTTTACAGTTAATATTTATTTTATTAATTCATTATCCTCACTCATTTTTATTTAGTGTATGAAAAAAGTGTAGTTTAAAACATATTCTAAATAATGATTTCATTTTCCAAACGGTACGGATTGTTTTGACGATGGGACGTACTTGACAATTCCCCGAAAAACATTTAATTGCTGCAATTTTTCAAATTTTAAAGTCATTTCCTCAAACAAAGGTAACGATTTGGAAAAAAATATTTGGTGTAGGTATTTTTTATGTCAAACTCCAACTATCATCACCATTGCCTCACCGGGGTTCCAAAATCGACCTGCCCTATACCGAGCAAGAGTTTAAGTCTTTATTCTTCCGCCTAAAAGAGAGAATTGTCCACTCTAATCTTTCAAGCTGTTGTTGCTTTTATCAATTGTCACATTTAGCCTTAACCTTCTCTGCTCCAAGTTAAGGTAAAAGCAGCGGCAAAAATATCTTATACATGCAAATGACATGTGTAAGGAAACAGAATATATTCCAACAACGCAATATTTTCTATTTTTTGTTTTTATACACGCACTAGTGTGTGAACAATCACTATGGGGAAATATGTCCTCATGCTTGGGAGGAATTCCCCATAGTTGTCATTGCTACAGGCTGCTGTTTGGACAAGAGAAATATGAGAATAAAGACAGGCCATTTTTATAACTGTTTTATACTGCTCTTGATAAAACTATATGGTTTAATTTTCGGGGTTTAAGCTAATGCTTCAGGTCTTCTCATCCACATTCAATCTAACCAAACTTTTGTCAGGTTTTCATCTATCCACTTCTTAGGAGGGACAATAATCCTGGTGGAAAGGATTCCTTTGGCATAGTCTTTCTTTTCAAGATTAAAATTATAAACCATTTATTTGTCTACCAACTATATCACTGCACAATGCAAAATAGTGCAAACATTTTGGGTACTAGATTCATGTGTTTTGTTATTTGTAAATAGCACTTAAGAATAACTTTTAATGTTATATGAAACAACCATTAAAGAAAATTATCTCAAATAATATATTTCATTTCTTTAAGTCATATTTTCCAACGTAATTTCTTCGTCAATAAATATCTACACATGGTTCCTTAACTTATATATGAACGTCCAGTGTTACTATATCAGTCTAGTGTGAGGGCCCTGATTGAATGGTGATTGATGGATCAATGAATATTTTATAATATTTCTTTATTTATTGTGATGGATATGTGAATCTAGCAGCATGAGGGAATTTAAAGCAGTGAGTCAGTATATATGATAGATAAATTGTTTCTATACGGAGAAAAAACCACAGCTTTAGTGTTTACGGGTATCATGTCTGATTTCTCAGAAATCATGATGGCAAGGTAGTGTTGTTTTATATTTATGTCAAGCAGATAAGTTGCACTATTAATAATTTGTGAAATGTTTGGTACAAAAGTGCAACCGAATCTGCGAGCATATACAGTATATAAAATTGGTGTGTACAAAAACTTATTTTAGTGCAAAATATAAGAATTTATTTTTGTTCGGAAAGAATGGGAAGAGATAAATACTGATCTAAAACAAATTTTTAAGACAATCTCGTTTGCATTATTTACATTATTCAGATTGTTATCCTCATCTTGCCACATTTCAACCATTGTCCGCGCTGTCATTCTTCAGGGGATTGGAATTTCAAACCGAAAACCTTTATTTTGTCCAGTGAGGTTGATTCTTCTAGTTCCATGTGTCATGCCTCTTCTGGATGTCTCAGTTATTTCCCTTTATTTCAAAGCTCCAAATTGGGGTTCATCACTGCTGTAGCCTGGTATTGAGCTTCCAAGTCTTTGGGTCTAGTTACTGTAACCAACACAATGATCTGTGGACACAGGGCCCAGTGGATAAAGACATTGGTGAGCACAGGGCCACAAATTGTGCTGAATAAATAAATGCATTCAAATAGAAACTGAATTTCACTATACCATACTAATATAATGCTACATTACAAATGATTTATACTTTAGTTCACAAAATATGGTTTATCTTCAGTGTGTGTACACATATATTTCAACTTAATTGACTTATCTGCAAATACAGATCCACAAACTTCACAATATGATTTCTTTCTGCTGTTTAACCATATATCTCACCAAATAAGATTTGTATGAAAATGCAGATCATCAAACTGGACAAGAACAAAGTTTCTCTAGAATCAGTGTTCGCATATGTCTGACCTTATGTGACTTATCATAATACGAAGATCCACAAATGTCACAAGAATATGGTTTCTCTCTACTGTGTGTACGCATGTCTCAGTAAATTAGACTAGAGTAAAAATGCAGATTCACATACTTCACAAGAATATGGTTTATCTCCAGTGTGTGTACGCATATGTTTGCCCTTATCTAATGTAGTTAAAAATGCAAATCTACAAATGTCACAAGAATATGGTTTCTCTCCACTGTGTGTACGCATGTCTCACTTAATCAGGATATTGGGTACATCCAGATTTACATACTACACAAGAATATGGTTTCTCTCCTGTGTGTTTATTCATATGATAGTTCATTAGTAACTTCGTTAAAAATACAGATCCACAAACTGTACAAGAATGAGGTTTCTCCACCAGTGTGATTAAGCACATGTCTAATTAAATAATGTTTGGATGTAAATGCAGATTGACATACTTCACAAGAAAATGGTTTCTCTCCAGTGTCTACACATATGTTCGACCATATGTGGCTTATTTGAAAATGCAATTCCACAAATGTCACAAGAATACGGTTTCTATCCAGTGTGTGTACGCATATGTGTCACTAAGTGAGATTTACGTGCAAATGCAGATCCACATACCTCACAAGAATATGGTTTCTCTCCAGTGTGTGTACGCATATGCCTGATCTGATTTGACTTCCGTGAAAATGCAGATCCACAAATGTCACAACAATATGGTTTCTCTCCAGTGTGTGTATGCATATGTGTCATTAAATGACATTTCTGTATAAATGCAGATGCACATATTTCACAAGAGTATGGTTTTTCTCCAGTGTGTGTATGCATATGCTTGACCTGATTTGACTTCTGTGAAAATGCACATCTACAAATGTCACAAGAATATGGTTTCTCTCCAGTGTGTGTACGTATATGTTTGACCTGACTTGACTTCTGTGAAAATGCAGATCCACAAATGTCACAAGAATATGGTTTCTCTCCAGTATGCGTACGCATATGTTTGACCTGACTTGAGCTCGTTGAAAATGCAGACCCACAAATGTCACAAGAATATGGCTTCTCTCCAGTGTGTGTACGCATATGTTTTACCTGACTTGACTTCGTTGAAGATGCAGATCCACAAATGTCACAAGAATATGGTTTCTCTCCAGTGTGTGTACGCATATGTATCACTAAAAGAGATTTACATGAAAATGCAGATTCACAAACTTCACAAGAATATGGTTTCTCTCCAGTGTGTGTATGTATAAAATTGGCCATTTTTGACTTCCTTGAAAATACAGATGCACAAAGTCCAGAGGTGTATCGTTTCACTTCAGTATGTGTACCAAAACATCTGAGAAAAAAAAGGCATAAATGATATATTAATAGGGGCAGCGAATAATATATGTAAGCAGACTTTATTTGGAGGGATACATAAAATTATTATTTCAAAGATGCAGCAGCAGCTCCCAGCAGTGAATTTCAAACTTTTTCTTGTGAAAGAAAATTGCTTTACCATCACATCACATCTTATGAAATGTATATGATTGAAATGAGAACATTGCCTATACTGCAACAATTGAAATATAGATCTTGAAAAAAATATATATTCATTAAGTTTTTTTCGATAACATCTTCGACAAATGTAACTGATCAATCCATAGCTGGCCCCCACATGGTGTAAGATTATCTCCTGCTGGTACTTCTGCCTGGTAAAACTAAAGAAGCATTTTCCTAAGAGCCGAGGAGGAGATCCTTTGCTAAGTCTCCCAAAAAGAGAATGTCAACAATCACACAAACAAGAGAGATGAAACTGATCGGGGGGAAAGAAGATGAAGCTCTAATTGAAGTAACAGTTAACATTTAACACAAAACGCCTAGTAAACATGAAATAATTTTCACTTTATTTTAATCAGAGCCTAGAAGTAGAGAAGATCCTTTGCTAAGTCTCCGTGCATGGCAGCGTCAGTGTTGAAAGATGATATGAGAAAAGCAACTGACATATTTATAAAGCTAATAGTTAACAACTGGTAATCCCATAGTAGAAATGAAATAATTTTGAGAAGTATCAGCTTAAAATATAGCAAGGAAAATATATATATATATATATATATATATATATATATATATATAGGGACCCCGATTTTCCTTTTCATATTTTCATTGATTCCGTTTCCAGTTTTACTAAATTCTGTTTTTTTCATTTTTACTTTTGCAAAATTTAATTTTTCCTTTTTTATATAATTTATTTTTTAAAACTTTTATGAGAAATTTGGATAAATTAAAACTTAAAAAACATAATTCAAAGATTTATTTCATATGAAGAAATAGCAAATGACATTTTTTTAGCATGTTAAAAAAATTCAATTCCAAAAATAAGTTCTATTTTTATTTAAAAGAATTCAGATAATTATATGGTAGTCTGCAATATTAAAATCAACAAAAGAATCAACAGCAAATAACTATATATTAAAGTATATAAAAAAATATACTAAAATATATTAAAAACTTTGACTACAATTTTACAAAACAATAATTAAATCATAATTCAATCACTGAAACAAAATATAAGCATTAATTCAAAATTTAAATAAAATTTATCACAAATTGAAATACTGGTCAAATTTGAAATTGAATATTTCCCAAATTATGAAATTAGCAATCATTAAATCTTTTCTGTAAATCTCCATTGAAATACAACATTCTAAGTTGCTTGGTATACTCACGGGTTAGATTTTAACGTTGATTATTCATTAAATGTTTATATTGAGAAAATGATTGTTTAACATCAACACTGGTAACAGGCATCCATATGACCTTATTGGCAATCTGTTCCAGAAGAGGAAATCTGCTCTTATTTGCTTTCCAAAATGCTGGGATATCAAAAGGATTTGGTAAGTGATCTTTGTAATTCACATAAATTTGAAATTCTTCTCTAAGATCAGTAGAAGGATCTTGCAAGTCTTTAATAGCTGCAAAACTATCAATATATGGCTTATACAGGGTAGCTATCTAGGATCAAATAGATGAGCTGCCTTGTAAAACTTATATACAGGGTGGGCCTCCAGGTATTTATTCAATTTAGAAAAAGATATGCCGAACAAATCTTGAAAATTTGAGATAACTCTCTCCCTCTCTGTGGCTTTTAGTTCAGACAGAAGACGATCAGTTTCAAGGCCAAATGTTGATTTTGATAAACCAGCATGTAAATATTGTTTCCCATCCTCCATCATATTATAAACAATACATGCAAGTGGAGACTTAGTCTCTTCTAAGCTTGTCAAAGCTTTTATTAAATGTGTGCAGTTATCATTTATAAAATGCAGATTTAGGCAAAAATTAAGATAAGATGCAGTCGACCACCATCAACTAATTCAAGAATTCTATCTACTGCAAAGCCATGACTCTTTTCTTGCTTAAAGAATCCTTCAAAAAATTGTATAAAGGATGAGTGATATCTGGCTACATTAAACCATATACATATGTACATATATCGAACCCCATGAAACTAGGTATTTTCTGAAAGCAAACAATATGATCTTTCATTTAAAAGTAAAATTGGCCAGTGTAAACGACTCAAGAAATTTTTCAGGGGGCAAAATGAGAAAAAAATGTATATTTTGCATTTTTTTGTAGTTCTAAAGAAAAATTTTCACATTTCACGCATAAGATTGAGAACTTTGCATTCTATGATGGGTTTAATGTTGCTGACGAATGGGAATATTCACCTAATATTTTGTTGGATTTTCCTATATGACAAAAACAAGCATTTTAATCAGCTGTGGCTGAGTGAGATAAAATTTCACAAGACATGTACATTAAATTATACTATAATTTTAAGTACACTTATGAAATTTCATGGTCTATTTATGCTCAATTTATTAAATTTTAAAACTCAATTCGCATGACGTTTTTTTATTGCATGCATGATACTTCCGGTCTTCCGTAGATTTCATTGGCAAACACATTATTGACACAAATTAAACTTTTTAATATACGTGCACTCATTAGTTTGTAAGAAGCTTTGGAAATTATAATCTGTAAATATATATCTACTTCATAACAACATTCGTTAAGTTCTGCAAACTTTTCCCTAATTTTAGAAGAATTAGCAACAAAATGTAAAAATAAAAAAACATATTTCAGAAATAACAAATAATTGTTTTAAAAATTCATTTTTCATCAAAATATCTTTTTGCTTTCAGACAATATTGTCCATGTTCATCAAAATAAATAAAAGCAATTGAAAACTTTTGAAATTAAACAATATTTTTGTTTTATTGAGTTTTGTATGTTACAATTCAGAGATGATTTTCACGTAGATGCGGTGAACTAAAAAATAAAAACATTATTTGGTTTCCTCAAAGCCTTGTGCTTTTAACTAATATAATCACTATTCTGCCCAAAATTGAAATTATAGAGTTTTCGTACAATTAGTTAGGGGGGGTGGGGGTAATACATATGAAAAAAAATATTTCTGCCATGACTTTAATAAAAAAAAACATATTTATAATAAGTTCCATCATTTGTGAATAGTTTCTGCAAGTTTTATTAAAATCCGAAAATTATTTTTATTTTTGCAAGATTTTCCAAATTAATGTGTGTGATACAAAAAAAAAAGTGCTAAAAATTTTGTATGTTATTTTACTAGTTCTGGTGATACAAAGAGAAACAAGGTTTTTTTTTAATCAAAATTTATAATGTTCTAAAAAGAAGGAAAAATTTTAAAAAATAATTAAAAAATACTTTGATCTTTCCTCTCAATAATAACATAAGCATTTAGACGCTAAAATTTTGTTTTCGTTAAGTTTGGTGTTTTTTTCATCATACTATGCGCTGTTTTTAGCAATCTCATGGAGATTGCTCAATAGAGATGTTCACTTTCGCTAAGAAAATACGCACCCTGATGAAAAAAAAAAACCCAAACTTGATTAAAAAAAATTTGCATTGTCTAGATGTTTATGTCAAAGACCAAAGTATATTTTGAGTATTTTTAAAAACTTTTTAATCCTTTCTAGCATGTCCGAAACTTTAGTGAAAAATCATGTTTTTTTTTGAGTCATCAGAATTGACGTAAAACGGTAAAATCAATCATTATTGACAGTTTTATAAACAAAAGTAAAGTTTCCCATTTAAAAATCATGTAAAATTCAATTATACATTTTTCAAAAGTTATTTTAGGAAAATTAGAAAATTTAAAGTATACTTAATGTAATTTCAAAGAAACATTACTTACTTTTTCATCAGAAATTTTCTAAAAAGACATTTCCAACCGTGGTGCTTGGTTTTTGGGCCTGATTGCTTGATTGATTAACTGATGTACGTCAATCTGTCAACAACTTACATCAGGTGAATTTATCGGACGGTAGGGCAAAAGTGATATAAATTTTTCTAGCTTTAAGTGAACCAGTTTATTATATATAGATATATATACTTTCAATTTTTTTACCTTACGATTGAGGGAGAATTCTTCAAAAATAACATTTAAATTACGAAAAAATACATAAAAAATAACTCTAACATGATTTTTTGTTTTAAATGGGCATCCATAGTTTTGTCGGAGATGACTTTAATACATTTTTTGAACTCATAGAAAATTATTTTAAAATATGCTGCAAGTAACAGATTGTAATAAGCTTTCTAATTTATGATCTATAAAAATAGATCTTTGTAATGAGCGAAAAAGTCGCGATTTCTGGTCCCCAGTCATGATACGGACGTCTGTCAGCAGGGTTGACGCCAGTCTATTTGCCAATCCGAATACTATTCACATCCTCATCTACACTACACGCTACCGCAGAAATGTCAAATTGCACAAAATGTTCCATCACTATGTACGAAGCAATTCAACACTTTTGAATGAATGAAGAGGCTTCTGTAGAATGTCTTCGACTACATGGAATATTACCGTCCTCCGTGGAATGCCCTCGATGCCATTCACCTTGCTCGTTGCGTGCCAACCAGAAAGTATGGCGCTGCAGAAAACCTGTCTCCAGTCCTAGCAGTTCAAATCATCCTAACAGCCAGAAAACAGAATGTGGCTTCAGTGTTAGTGATAGGGAAAATACACTTTTGGAGAAGTCACACTTGCCTGCGTGGAAAGTGCTATTTTTTGTAACACATTTCCTTGATCTTAGCTGGAGCCACAGGATAATGTTCGAAAACTTGGGCATTGCGAAAGTCACTTCAGTGAATTGGCGCTCCTTCTGCAGTGAGGTGTGTCAGTTTTGGCTAGACAATGTGCAGGAGAAGTTGGGTGGACCCGGTGTCGAGGTAGAAATTGACGAAACATTTATCTCAAGGCAAAAATATAACCAGGGAGGTCGAATGAAAACGGTCTGGCTTTTTGGCGGAATCGAAAGAGTCTCGAGGAAGACCTTTCTGGTACCACTTACGTCTGATTGCGGGGAAGGAGAAGTCAGGGATGCCCATACGCTTGTCCCCTTGATTATGCAACACATCCGACCAGGATCAATCATTTACAGTGATTGCTGGCCGGCGTATCTGCGGATATCGGAACACGGATACCCGTACAAGCAAATAAACCATTCTGAACACTTTGTAGATCCAACAGACCAAAATATCCACACGCAGACGGTTGAAAGACTATGGAGGACGACCACGGGTATAATTGAAAGATCGGGACACGGAACTGTTTATTTAAAACAATACATTGCTAGTTTTCTATTCTTAAAAGCAGTCCCTAAACATACTCAGCTCTTTCACCTTTTCCTGAGAGGCAAGCAGAATGTATCCAGGACCCTAAAACTACTTCATTATAAACATGTATATTGTATATTTGTAAGTGTATCTCCTTTATAACATTTTTAAAAATTGTCAATGTCATTTTTTCCATAGATATGAAACTTAACTTCCTCTTTTACAATTGATTTATCATTTTATTTTCAATCTTAAATATTAATAAAATGCTTTACTGTACTACTTATTTTGTTCTTTTTGTTATTTATAATTTCTAAGTATCTTCATATATCTGAAGGTTAAAAAAAATACTTTGTTATTCTTTTATTTGTTGATATTTTCATATATTTGAAAGTCAACTTTCTTCTTAAAAAATTAAGTAAAACTACAGTTATCACTAATTTTCATACATTTGAAAGATAACTTTCTTCTTAAAATAAGTACAAAAAAAAATAAGCGTGTACTAATTTCTGCAAGGACTTTCTGTAAAGGAAGTGAATAGGCCAAAATTTTATGTCTACGCATTAAAATCGCTCAGCAGCGAATGTAAGTCGAAAGATCAGGAAAAAGTCCGATTTTTTTCGGGTCGTTAACATCCAAAACGATTGGTTTCTACAATATCTAATTGTTCATTTGAGTTCAGCATCTACATTTGCACGGAAATAAGACTATTTTGGACAAATTTGAAGGGATATTAGCTCGGGTGTTAAAATGAAAATTTACCAAAAATACTACTAAAAATATTATTCATTAGCAAATTTAAAATTAAATTAATTAATTAGCACGATACTAATTGTTAATTGCCTTTTTACGGTTCTTACTTGACTCAATTACTACGCAACCTAGGAGTCAATGCGTGCGTAATAATCAAGACTATTCCGCAGCAAATATATGCAAACAACGCCAGTAATGGCTGCCGCGACGCAAATGAGTTCGAAATTTTATTGTAGATAATTTACACCTAAACTATTTGGGAATCTTTTTTTATTAGCACGGGGCTTAAAAAACAAATTACCCTTTCACTATATTATTTGTTAGCAAATTTAAAATTAAATTAATTAATAAGCACGGTACCACAACACAGTGGGTAGGGCCGTGACCTCCGAGAGACAAGGCCTATTCGGTAGTGACGTGACGTCACAAAAGTAGTCCATGCAGTGAAACAGACAGTAATCATAATGTAACGAATAATTGTAAGAAAAAAATTAGTTTTAGAAAACTTTTAAAAAATACATTGTTTTACAAAACAAATAAACAGAATTGGATTTTATACAGAACTTTATTTCATATTAATTTTTTTAAAATAACCGATAAGAAAAAAAAATGTTGCTGAATGTTTTGTTAAAGAAATTAATTTTAAAGACTGAAATTCGTTCATTATTTTATTTGTTTCAAATTTGAAAACATTTTTTAAATCATTATCAGTATTGTTTTAATTTGCATGTTTTTATCTTAATTTTAGTAATTATTCTGTAAAGTTACAATATCGTAATTATTAATGATTTTATTCATATACACTCGGACAGCAACAACTCAATTATGAATTTGGAAACAAATAAACAATTAAATAAATAGACGAGCAAATTACATGTAAATGATAAATAAACGATTAAAATAAGAAACAAATAAACTAAATACATGAAAGGAAAGTAAATAAATTTGATACAAAAAAGAGATTTAAAATTCAAATAATACTTATAGAAAAGTAGGTTACAGACAATTCATTTTAAGAATGAAAATGAAATTCATTCATGATTTCAATTGTTTCACATTTGAACATTTTTTATAAATCATAATCAGCATTGTTTTAATTTGCATGTTTTTATTTCAATTTTAATAATTATTCTGTGAAGTTACAATTTTTGTAATCATTAAGAGATTATTACAGTAACAACTGAATTATGAATTAGGGAACAAACAATTAAATAAGCAAATTATAATTAAATGATGAATAAATAAAACAATTAAACATAAACAAGAAACAAAAACACAAACAAGAAAATAAATTAGATACAAACAATAAATAGATTTAAAAATCAAATAATACTTTCAGAAAAATAGGTTACTGATACAAAATTTAGCTGAATGAAGTTTTCTTTTTCTGCTTAACTTGTTACTTGTAATATTATTTTCCCTAGAACAAAAATTATTTAAAAGAGCATTTGTAGAGCTCCAGACAAACATTCTTTGTATTTTTTCTATATTGTGACCCTCATCACAAGTGTCAACATAAAAAAGAACCTCATAATCTGCAAAAAACATTCAATGTTATATGCATGGCTTATTTTATTTTTCTTTGATTTACTGAATGAAGAAAAGAATGATTTTTTATCAGCTTATCAATGACTACATAATTATTCAGAACAAAATTTATAGTTTTATCATTAGGATATAAGAGAGAACCTCTATTAATCCCCTGAAAATAGCTGCTTATTTCAGGTATTTCTTCCACATTATCTCTTACACTTCCAGATATTAAATCTTTGCAGCTATTGCATTTAATTTTCTTAAAAACTGCATTACACCAATAACTTGCTAAGTATAGTATTACAGGTAGAACTTCTCTGCAATTATTTACATCATCCTCTTTAACATCAATTCTATATTTATATATATATAACTTTTCCTCCTCTGTCACTTCATCCCAGTTTGGTTCTTGTAAACTCTTTAAATCAATTTTAATGCATTGCTGATTAAATGGTAAGTTTAATTTTAAAACTGATTGCATTCTAATAATTTTTTTACACTCAAACACTTGCCGTATCGAGATATTATACTGATCCCCAGTAAGTTGTTGATATTGACCAAACCTTGCCTCAAGGTGATCAGTTTGAAATTTGCCTGGTAATATGTACAGCATTTTCAGTTCTTCTATGCAATACTTGGTCAGTTCTAGAAATGCATAGGTTGTATGATGCAAAGCAGTGAAGTTTTCCTTTGTTAATTTGCCATTTCTTCCAGAAATGCTATTCCAAGATTCTAACCAGTCACAGAATACAGAGGGAAATCTAAAATTTTCTTCATTCATTCTAAGTGGATTGCAGTATTTATTTCTAAGCCGACAACCTTTATATGGCATTTTAACATTCATTATTGTCCACCAAATATAAAATATGTTTATATATTCTGCAAAATTAGGCAAATATTTCTGTTTTCCTAAGATCAATAATCCTTGAATAGTGTATTCATTAAAAATTTGCAGAACTAAATTAGCATTTTGCCTTTCAAGATTAGTAGGAGAAAGTGCCTTTGAGGTTAATTTATAACAATATTTTAAAATTGACTGAGATTCTAAGGCATGAAGTTTCTGTAAGGTAGAAAATGTGGCACTTTGGATACTATCTAATTCATGATTTCCATCATGACAAAATTTGGGGAACAGCATGCATTTATTTGCATCTTTTTGACCATGCCAATTGTTTCTAATGTATTTTAATATATGGACCGAGTCAAAAAGGAAGAAAAGAGGTCGAGACTTTATAACTGAGGGTGGATATACAATGGAAAGCTTTGGAGAACTGCAAAAGAAAGATATAGCTTTTTTATTTATAGCATTATTATCTGTTATGATTGATAATACTTGAAAGCCTATCTCCTCTAAACCAATTATTATATGTTTAACTATATCAAATAACTTCTCAGCTTTAAGACATTTAGTTGGCATAACATGCACAACATTTTATATTGTGAGAATACACTGCTAATCCTAAAAGCAAAAGCACTTGTTGCAGCTTCACTGCTGTTATCAGACAAGCCAACACTATTACCACCCTTATAATGTTTTAGATGAATTTCATCAACAAGTAAAGATACTGTGATGTCCTGCACTAGGAGCTTAAATTTATTTTTAATATACATAAGAAAATTGTTATGTTGCTCAATCAAAGGATTCATATATGTTGATAAGGTTAATCTTTTAATGGTTGAATAGCTAGGTAAAATTATATTTTTGCTGTCTCTTAACAATCTGTTCCCTTTAGGGGAGCAGTTATATAACAATGAAGAAAATATCATTTCTGTTGAATAATCAAGCTTATTTTGTGTCATTAAATTTAGCTGCTCATATATAAATTTGATTGCATTAATGTTTGATTCTTCTTGCACCAATAGTAGAAATGACATTACCAATTTTAATATAAAACTCATATTTTGAGGTTCAAGTTGCTGTTGTTCTGTGTCCATTTTTTTCATGTTTTCTATCAGAATTTCAAGAGTATTTTGATCAGTTACGTGTTTAGAAATCTTATAATCCCCTATTGAATGTATTTCCACATCTCTACAAAAAAACATGTACTGCAAAATCAGATTCGATTACAAGAGACAGATAGATTTTTGGATATGGGGATTTGATGATGCTGAATATAATAAGTGTCTTTTGCTGCCTAACAAAACTCCAGTAATTTCTATCAAGGAAATTTAATTTCCCTTCTAGATCATTATTATGGAATTTCTTCTGCATTTTATATGCTAAGTCATCATTAATACTTTGATTTAAAGCACTTTTAAGAGCAGAATTCTCTAGTCACATTCTCCTGGAATCTGGTGACTCTCTAGAAGTAGTCAATGAAGATAAATATGAGGGACAGTTTGGGAAAATTCTAGGAATAGCACCATCATGAAGATATATTTTTTTAGGTTAACTGCAATTGTGACACCTGTTTTTTCGTCAAAAGCTGACGATTCACTCCTTATGTCCTCCGGTCGAAAATGTAGTTCACATAAAAACTCAAAAAGATTTTAAAAACGAAACCTATTTTAAATTCTTGTGAAAATCTAAGGAAATCAATCAGCAAAAATCTAAAAAATAATATGAAGCAATAACAATTTTAGGAAAAGTGGAGAGAATTCAAGAAAAGATTATTAGTGACGAAGCTATGTAGAAATAAGAGAATTTTTAACGTTTATTCATTTCTTTAATTTAAAATGATGAATGCAAAACATTTTTATGAATAAAACAATTCTAAAAAATTGTTAAATTATTAGAATTATTTTTATGCCTAAAAAAATTCCTTTATTAATTTATATCGAAAATTTCTTAAAGTTTATTTTTATAAAAATTAGATTTCAGCTTTTAAAAACTTTCGCAAATTTCTTTTAATGTGTTTTTGTGAATTATAAAGATATAAAATTATTTTAATCCTCAAAGTTTCAATTGAGTTTAATAACTTTTTAAAACAAGTTACAAAGCTGTTTTAAAATGTGTTGTGAATTAGACATAAAATTCAATTCAATTAAAGTTTCATTTAGTCACGAATAAAACAATTCTAAAAAATCGATAAAATTATTTTTTATGTATATAAAATATTCCTTTCGAAAATTTCTTTAAAGTTTATTTCTTAAAAAAATGAGATTTTAGATTTTAAAAACAACACGTACGAGAATGAATGTCTCTCTCTCTCTAAACTTTCTCGCTAGATTTATGTCTTATTAACTTTATGTTATGAATTACAAAGACATGGTATTAATTTTATCATTAAAGTTTCAATAAAATTTACTTATTTTTTAATACAAAAAATATACTCACTCTGCTGAATTTAGTAGATAAAAATGATCTCTTCTGATTGTACGAATCCAAACATCAGATAATTCTTTATCTTTAGTTAAAGAAAATACATATACTTTAGGGCCGTTTTTATAATTCCCTTTGCAATTTGGTACAATGCATCTATAAGGCATTGTTTTTGTTTTAAATTAATTCAATATTTAAAAGAAAATAAGTAATTTAAAAATGCCGTCGTAAAAAACTGCTACACAAAACAAACGACACGCTTCTTGCAAGTCGGACTCAATGTGATGACGTCACATTTGTCAACAACGAAATGAGACAGGCCTTCTCTCTCGGTGGTCACGGTAGGGCGAGAGGTCAACTGATAAAAAGAAATTTGTTTCTTTCGCAAGTCTTTTTCGCCATTACAAAACTCGTGGCTTCAACGTGAAACTAAAACATAAACAGATTTCTATAAACCTTGTCAGACATAAAAACAATCATTTGATTTGATACACAGAGAATTTCACATATACTTACACTTACCTCTTCTGAGCCACGCGTTTGTTGCTACAATGACGCATGCGCTTTAAAGAGACGGTGTCGAGCGGTGTACGTCCCCTTGTGACAATATATCCACAAACGATCAGGGAGGTAATTCGCAATCATTTACGAAGAGACCAATCAAATTATATCTACGTTTTTAGACATTTTACTTTTCACAAACATAAATCATTAATGATGATATAAGGTGAAAAAGTTGCTTAAAATTTAATATCGAATGAACAACTGTTAACTCTTTTAAAATTTAAAAACAAATGAAATAAAAAGAAAGATAACTTTCTCAGAAAACCTGTACAGACTGTGCAAACTGGTCCAGCAACAAGAAGATCAAACTTTTGCTAAGGAAACTAGGCGCTGTCGAACACACTAAGTTTGGAAACTAGATATTATCAAAGAAAAACAAATGACCTAACATTTAAACAAATGGTTACTTTGCTTTCGAAAATTTTCAGCCTGAAAATTGTGAGAAATCAAATTGGCAGTAATAAGCCCTGACAATTTTAAATGATTGATATTTGTTCATGGTTTAATGTCAACTGAAGACACTGAAATTCGAAGAAAGTTTTTATGCCAAATATATTGAAATAAGCCATGTGTCGCACATTACATTAAAACTACTAATATTGATAAATCTGCTATGAGAAAATTTGTCCAGGTATCAATGCGTCAATTCTGAAACAATTCAAATATGGATCTTGAAAAATATTTGTTGATTTTTAAGTTTTTTTAGATGACGTATTGGACTAAAGTCATAACGAAAGCATCATTTTCCTCAGAGCCTAAGAGAAGATTCTTTGCTAAGTCTCCCAAGAACGGAATGTCAGCAATGGCACAAACACAAGACATGAAAATTGATCTGGGAATGCAACTAAATATAAATATAACCAAAGCATCATTTTCCTCAGAGCCTAAGAGAAGATCCTTTGCTAAGTCTCCAAAGAAGGGAATGTCAGCAATGGCACAAACACAAGAGATGAAAATTGATCTGGGAATGCAACTAAATATAAATAAAACCAAAGCATCATTTTCCTCAGAGCCTAAGAGAAGATCCTTTGCTAAGTCTCCCAAGAACGGAATGTCAGCAATGGCACAAACACAAGAGATGAAAATTGATCTGGGAATGCAACTAAATATAAATATAACCAAAGCATCATTTTCCTCAGAGCCTAAGAGAAGATCCTTTGCTAAGTCTCCAAAGAAGGGAATGTCAGCAATGGCACAAACACAAGAGATGAAAATTGATCTGGGAATGCAACTAAATATAAATATAACCAAAGCATCATTTTCCTCACAGCCTAAGAGAAGATCCTTTGCTAAGTCTCCCCAGAAGGGAATGTCAGCAATGGCACAAACACAAGAGATGAAAATTGATCTGGGAATGCAACTAAATATAAATATAACCAAAGCATCATTTTCCTCAGAGCCTAAGAGAAGATCCTTTGCTAAGTCTCCCAAGAAGGGAATGTCAGCAATGGCAGATACACAAGAGATGATAATTGATCTGGGAATGCAACTAAATATAAATATAACCAAAGCATCATTTTCCTCAGAGCCTAAGAGAAGATCCTTTGCTAAGTCTCCCAAGAAGGGAATGTCAGCAATGGCACAAACACAAGAGATGAACATTGATCATGTAATGCAACTAAATATAAATATAACCAAAGCATCAATTTCCTCAGAGCCTAAGAGAAGATCCTTTGCTAAGTCTCCCAGGAAGGGAATGTCAGCAATGGCACAAAGACAAGAGATGAACATTGATCTGGGAATGCAACTAAATATAAATATGACCAAAGCATCATTTTCCTCAGAGCCTAAGAGAAGATCCTTTGCTAAGTCTCCCAAGAAGGGAATGTCAGCAATGGCACAAACACAAGAGATGAAAATTGATCTGGGAATACAACTAAATATAAATATAAATATAACCAAAGCATCATTCTCCTCAGAACCAAAGAGAAGATCCTTTGCTAAGTCTCCCAAGAAGGGAATGTCAGCAATGGCACAGACATGAGAGATGAAAATTGATCTGGGAATGCAACTAAATATAAATATAACCAAAGCATCATTTTCCTCAGAGGCTAAAAGAAGATTCATTAAGTTTTGTTTTGTACTTTAACCATTCCTATTTAAAAATTCAAGTTAAAAAAGACGATAAATTAATAAGGAATAAAATGTCATATTATTAAATCTTTAAATTAATCAAAGATGATTTTATTATTTTTTCAGACAGCATCTTCATATGTCACTAAAAGTCAATACAATATCAGATAATTGCAGAAAATATTAATTTGTAAAAATTACTTGGTAGTTAAAAAGGAAAAAACATTGCATACGTTAGATTTTGAAAATTTATGTCAATTCTAGTCATCCATACGAGCTTTCAACATCAAGGTTTTCATCGATGTCACTAATTATAAGAAAAACAGGACACATCATAACAGTAAAATTTGCAGAAATCTATCATTTTGGAGTTACTGACAATATAAAAGTCCAGCCTCATTCGTATCGGGTCCATCTGTCATTATTGGCATCGTTTAGATACATGATGCACGGAAGCTTACTTAGTTAACGGCCTTTTCACCGCTTTTCGGGTCTTCTCACTAGTGTTGATTACTGCGCAATTTAGTGAAAGTTATTTTAAAATGTGCTTTCTATTTTCTTAAATGGAGTTTTATCAAATAATGATTTTCTTTTATTAAATTGGTTTAAATCTGTTATAGAACTGAAAGCTTTTAGTATCATGGTTGAACCCTTTTTTTCTAAAAGAAGAAAAAAAAAGGACAACTTTTATCCTTTCAGGGACGTAACTTTGATTTTATTTTTGTTTTTTCATTTTTGGAATCGCACATTCATTTTTAAACTTGAAAGGCATGATTATTTACATGGATTTTTTAAAAATTAAATTTGGCCTTTTAAAAAATCATGATTATTTACGTTTTTTTATATGGAATTTGGCATTTTTAAAAGAATGATTTACAGTTTTATATAAAATATGGGGTTTTAGAAATCATGATTATTTTAGAAAATAAGAAATGAAAACAAGTGCTAGAAAGAACTTAATAACATGAACAATTTTTTTAAGGTTCAAAATTTTAAATTAAATTTGAGGTTTTAAAATGCATGATTATTATAAAAAGCTTCACTATTAAAAAACAACACTTGTTATTGCTTTTCTAAATAATTGAAACAAATTTAAAATAAAAAAAATTCAATAAAAGCTTCACTTTCAAAAGTGTCTAAAGACTTCTTTGATTTGGCGCAGTAATTTAAACGTGCAAGAAGGTAGGAAGATGAGTAAAAAGGCTGTTAACTAAGTAAGCTTCCGCATATGACGACTCAAGGCAAACGTATATAAATAACGCCAGCAATGGCGGATGGAACCAAGGCGAATGAGTCCGAAATCTTTTTGTCGATAACTCCAAAACGGTTTATTTTCACAAACTTTTACTGTTATTTGCGAAATAACCATGAAAATTTACACCGAAATAGAAATTTTCCATGTTGAAATTTGGAAAACAATAACAGCAGATAAAATACATTGTTGCTCATTTTGCTATAAACATGTATTGTTGGTAATTCTAATAGAAAGATTTATTGTTGGTAATTTTTTATATAAAAATATATTGTTTTTACTATAAAAATGTACTATACTTTTTCAAAAATGCATTAAAAATCAGTTTTTCCAAATTTTAAATAATTTTAAGATGACAGTACATACCTGAGAGTTGAAAAATGACATGGGAAAAGCAACTGAATTATTTATTAAGCTAATAGTTTCGAATTGGAATATAAATCCCACAGTAAAAATGAAATAATTTTTGTAATTGTTTACTTGAATGAATTATATTATGGGCAAAATGTTTCCATAAAAGCTGAGGAAATTATAAGTTAGTTAATTATACATCAAGTCATTATTTTTTAGTTTCAATTAAGAATCTTTCAATGAATTTTTAGTAATTATTTTCTGTAATTTCAATTAAGAATCCATATCCTAGAAATGAAACCCAATGCTAATTGTTTCTTCATTAAATTTATTCAAATATTCTTAATTATTAATAATCCCCACCCTCAAATCTATTGTATTTAGTAATTAATAATTTATTTAAGACTATTATTTATTTCTACTTTGATATTTCTCGATGAACGGACAAATACAGCATAATTGAAAGTGGGCAACCAATTTTGCTTGGCCATATTTACAAAACTAGCAGAAATGCCAGTCATTGACTTGGTTCAGAAGAAGCTACCTAAATTGTACTATGTTTCTGCACAATACTCATTAGAGCATACTGAATATTTAAATAGTCGTTAACACGTAGGTGAAAACAGCTATATCCACCCAGGTAACGCAATAGAAAAGAATTACCAATTTTCATGTCGAAAAAAGAGTTGCTTCATCCAGGCCAATATCATCATGGCTGCATAGAACCTTCTGGTCTGTGATCTCTATATTTTTGATCTGGAAATGAAGCAATCATCACATATATAACGAAAGATTGAGGAAAACTATAAACATATGCATATCAATTTATATATCATTTATTTAAGTATTACAACAAATGTCAATAATAAAAAAGTATACCATTATAGTAATGTTTATTTTGAGTATAATATATCCAGTTGCCTGGTGGCTGCATTCTGTCAAGTATTCATTCTGAGTCTCCTCTTCCTTACTTCTAGAGTTTCAGATTGTTGAGCTTTTGCAGTCTGTTGAGCATATAACCTTTTAAGGAAATTTTCAAGACTTCTTAACAAATGAATTAACTTATTTTTTGAATTTGTTATTTAGAAAATCTTTTTATATTTATGTTACCCCTACACCTAAATCCTTTCATGAAATTTCTAGAAATTAAATTCCGTCCACCAAATTTATATACATATTTATATATATGTGCACACACAAACATACAAAAATAATAATATATAAACACATTGTGCATAATTAATAATCCCACTTGTAATTGGAGGGTGAAAACTGTATGTCCTGCTGGAAGAATATGCATGTTTGAAAATATGGTATATGAGGCTACTATTTCCTAAAGAAAAATATAAATCAGAAAAATGTTTATATTGGAATCTAAGTGGGATATTGGAAACATTCTTATAATCACCAGCATTCCTTCAAAGTGCATGGGGTCACAGTTTTCATGTATGATTTATCATGAATGATCTTCCATGGAATTTCTTCCTCCAGCTTGTTTAACCTCAATTTACAAATTATATTACCTATGTTATATATATATATATATATATATATATATATATATGTATGTATATATATATATATATATATATATATATATATATATATATGTATGTATGTACATATCTAGGTGCAATGGATGAAATGCACTCTTCTACACGTTTTACATTTGCATGTTTGGAGATGTTTGGATATATTGTTTATATATTATTATTTAAGTAATATTGAGTAGCTGAGTGGTTATAACATTCACATTCTGACCATGAGAGCAGGGTTCAAATCTCACCATAGTTGATTTGTCAGGAAGAAGACTTCCTGATGTTATCAAACTGTAAGAGTTGATTCCAGCATGTGGCACCTTTGGAAAGCGCCTGAAAACCATACCACAAGTTGAACAAGCCTTTTGTATATTTATTTACATTTGTAAGCGTGGGTTTTGTATATGAATACATATGTATGTTTTATTTGTGTATATGCATGTGTGTGTGGATATATATGTATATGCATGTATCTGTGCATATATGTGTATGAATGTATGTCTGTGTATATATATTTGTATCTGTGTGTATATATGTATAGATATGTATATAGGTGTACAAATCTACATACGTGCAAATATGTAGATATTACATGTGCATGTTTATATGTTCCTATGTGGTTATGTATGTATATATATGTATGTGTGTATACATGTATATATGGGTTTATAATATTTATTTAGGTGAATTTGTGTATGTTTATATATATGTATAGATTGGTGTGTGTGTGTGTGTGCTTGTATATGTATGGGTATATATGCTTATGATGTATATATAGATTTTTATGTTGTTTGAGTAATTAGATATTGTTGTAGGTGTTATTAGTGTTGTACATACATTTAGAAATTGAAGACATATATATATATATATATATGGTATTTATATGTCAGTGTTTATATGTCTATAGATGTATGTTGATGGTTTGGTTTATGTAGGTATATAATTGCATATATTTCTTCCTAACTTAGATAGTTTTGTTTATTTTACCCTGATAATCAACTATTATTATTATTATTATTATAAGTGTGTATTTTTATCCTTACATTTATTCAATTTCAATAATATACTTTTTATTTATTATAACCTATAAAGATAGATATTTTTTTAAATGATATATATTTTTGGAAAAAATCATTATATCATTTTTCTCAAATGTTGTATTATTTTTTTAAAATACAAAAAGGTGTAATGGTGTGAATGACGACATGCATTAGACAGATAATTTATTCAATTTTATACAAAGACAACTGCAGGTTTCAAGCCATATCTTTAAGTTCTCTTACTTTCTCTTTTCCCTTCCTTCTTTTTCTCTATTCCCTTTTAATGACACACCCTCTACTTCACTGTGCACATCCAGTACGAAAAAGTCAACATGTCTGGTCCCTACTGCTTTGCACATATCTACTTCAACAGATTTATATTTCTTTCTCCCTCTCTTTGCTTTCCCTTCCCAGCCTTCAATGCATATCCCTCTTCTTCTCCTCTTTTCCCTCCCTCTATCCCTCTTCTTCTCCTCTTTTTCCCTCCCTCTATCCCTCTTCTTCTCCTCTTTTCCCTCCCTCTATCCCTCTTCTTCTCCTCTTTTCCCTCCCTCTATCTCCCTTCTCTTTTTCTTGCTTCAATTTTGAATTAACATAAAGTCTGATGAGTTAAAGCTGTAGTATCAGTTTTAATGAAATAAAATATTAGCATGATCTTGTAAAGTCTCTGTTTCCATAATAATTATATTATATACATATGAAGAAATATACTCTTAAGGTGGGCGATATTTATGGGATAAAGTCCTCAATATCAGAGAGAGAGCGTGTGTAAATATAAATATAAAAGTGAACATTGAAGTCAACACTTTGAGGCGACAGGCAGTTTTATGCGAAACACAATGGTCAAGCCATGAGCCTTGTTTTTTTTCTCAGCTATTTATACAGGTCAGTGGAGCATTGTGGGTAGTCTATTTTGGCGGTTATTTTGTTGGAAGTCATTTATTTATTTCCGTTAAATTATTTTTTATTTATATTTCTAATCTTATATATTTATTTTAATTTTAACCAGTGTTTTATTAAAGTAATAAAAATTGGTTTATATCGCTTATTTAATAGTTTCGTTTTGGTTTGGGAAAATAAAGCTATTCATTCAATTTTGTGGTTAATTGCTGAAGTTTATTCTATTATTTTGGGGGGAGCAGTTTTTAATTTGTTTATTACTTCATTTATTTATTTGGATCGATTATCTTGTTTTTTATGGTTAATTTATTAGGATCATTAATTTTTTTCTAATGGTTAATTTATCGAAATATATATATATATATATATATGTTAGTTTTGAAAAAAGGGAAACTTCATCTTTTTATCCTTTCAGGCATGTAAGTTTTGATTATATTTTAGA
>OZ038479.1:1760882-1770882 GCA_964036315.1 Acanthosepion esculentum | reverse complement strand
GAGAACCGGTGTGTTCTGCGTGATTTGACCGTAATATATACATACATATATATACACACATACATACATATATATACACACATACATACATATATATATATATATATATATATATATATATATATGTGTGTGTGTATATATACATATATATGTATGTATCATATATATATATACATATATAAAATTGTCATTTAAAATCATGTTTTTTTTGGGGGGGGGGTTCGGAAGAATCGATCATTATTCATTTTTTTCAATTTTAAAATTCTGCCAAAAAATCAGTTACACTTTTTAAAAATTTATTTTTACAAAATTTAAAATTTAAATTTTTATTTAACATATTACTTACTTTACGTGCCAAAAAGTGTACTTAAAAAAAAAAGACAGCAGTGACACAAAATTTTGCACATGCCAAGAATGAGTGAAAAATTAACAAAAAAAATCAAAAATATTTTAATAATATATATATATTTCAGCATTTATTTTTTTTCATCCAATTTAAGGCTGTTCTTGACATGCTATGCTCTTTTTGTTTACATTTTGTGGGGGTACCTAAAACTATAAAGAAAGATTAACTTTTAGGGGACAAAAATAATACAAATAAACCTTACTAATTTTTGTTTTATTTTCAATTTTACAATATAAAAAAATGGTTTATTTTTATTATTTAGTTTGTTCTTTTAATTTGTCATTGCTATTCGAAACGGAAAAAAGGTTTTATTGCATTATTTAATTTGTTTTTGTTATAAATAAAACTACACTTACCAAGTAAAAAAAATATTACATTTCTTTACTGTAGTGCGTAGTGATTTTCTACAAGGAAAGTCTGTAAAAGAAGTAAATAGGCCCAAATTTTATGACTCCGCCATTACGGTATAACGCAGCGAATGAGGAACAATAATAGCAGTAATGGGGGGACGAATGACCATCAAGAAGTCAGATTTTTTTTCTTGTCAATAACTCCAAAACGCTAAGCTTTCTTCATAATTTACCCATAGAATGGAATAAAAAAAAATATGTCTAAAAATGTTATTCATTATCAAATTTAAAATTCTTACTTAACTAAATTAGTGCGCAACTGAGGACTCAATGCGTGCGTAATAATCAAGACTATTCCGCAGCAAATATATGCAAACAACGACAGTAATGGCTGCCGCGACGCAAATGAGTTCGCAATTTTATTGTAGATAATTTACAACTAAACTATTTGGGAAATTTTTTTTATTAGCACGGGGCTTAAAAAGCAAATTACCCTTTCACTTTATTATTTATTAGCAAAATTAAATTAAATAATTAGCACGGTGAACTGATAAAGAAATTTGTTTCTTTTGCAAGTCTTTTTCGCCATTACAAAACACGTGGCTTATTCAAGACGAAACTAAAACATAAACAGTTTTCTATAAAACCTTGTCAGACATAAAAACGATCATTTGAATTGATGGAGAGAGAATTTCACATCATATACTTACCTCTTTTTAGCCACGTGTTTCTTGCTACAATGACACATGCGCATTAAAGATGCGGTGTACGTCTCCTTGTGATAATATGCCCACAAACGATAAGGGAGGTAATTCACAATCATTTAAAAAGAGACAATCAAATTATATCTACATTTTTCGACATTTTACTTTTCACAAACATAAATCTTTATTGATGATATAAGGTGAAAAAATTGCTTAGAATTTAATATCTAATCAACAACTGTTAACTCTTTTAAAATCTAAAAACAAATGAAATAAAAAGAAATCTAACTTTCTGAGAAAACCTGTACAAACAGACAGTGCAAAAAACAGGTCCGGCAACAAGAAAGTCAAACTTTTTCTAAGGAAACTAGGTGCTGTCGAACACACTAAGTTTGGAAACTAGATATTACCAAAGAAAAACGAATGACCTAACATTTAAACAAATGGTTACTTTGCATACAGAAGTTTTCAGCCTGAAAATTGTGAGAAATCAAACTGGCAGTATTAAGTCCTGACAATTTTAAATGCTTGATATTTGTTCAACTAAAGACGCTGAAATCCAAAGAAGAATTTTATGTCAAACATCATTTTCCTCAGAGCTTAAGAGAAGATCCTTTGCTAAGTTTCCCAAAAAGGGAATGTCAGCAATGGCACAGACACAAGAGATGAAAATTGATCTGGGAATGCAACTAAGTATAAATATAACCAAAGCATCATTTTCCTCAGAGCCTAAGAGAAGATCCTTTGCTAAGTCTCCCAAGAAGGGAATGTCAGCAATGGCACAAAGACAAGAGATGAAAATTGATCTGGGAATGCAACTAAATATAAATATCACCAAAGCATCAATTTCCTCAGAGCCTAAGAGAAGATCCTTTGCTAAGTCTCATATATATATATATATATATATATATATATATATATATATATCTTCAATTTCTAAACATAAGTTCAACACTGATAACACCTACCACAAAATATTTGTTAGATTTAATCCATTTCATATAATATATATATGTATATATATATATATATATTGTGGTAGGTGTTATCAGTGTTGAACTTATGTTTAGAAATTGAAGATATATATATATATATATATGAGACTTAGCAAAGGATCTTCTCTTAGGCTCTGAGGAAAATGATGCTTTGGTTATATTTACATTTAGTTGCATTCCCAGATCAATTTATATATATATATATATATATGTATTCAATTTCTAAACATAAGTACAACACTAATAACACCTACAACAATGATATGTTTGTGTGTGTACATATATATATATATATATATATATATATATATATATATAAATTTGTTGGTCGGAATTTAATTTCTAGAAATTTCATGAAATTAATTAGGTGTAGGGGTAACATAAACATAAAAATAGAGTTAACAAGATTTTCTAAATAACAAATTCAAAAAATAAGTTTATTCATTTATTAAGAAGTCTTGAAAATTTCCTTAAAAGAGACGTACATTATATGCTCAACAGCCTGCAGAAGCTCGACAATCTGAAACTCTAGAAGTAAGGAAGAGGAGACTCAGAATGAATACTTGACAGAATGCAGCCACCAGGCAACTGGATATATTATACTCAAAATAAACTTTGCTATAATGGTATACTTTTTTATTATTGACATTTGTTGTAATTTTTCAATAAATGATATATAAATTGATATGCATATGTTTATAGTTTTCCTCAATCTTTTATTTAGTTATATATGTGATGATTGCTTCATTTCCAGATCAAAAATATAGAGATCACAGACCAGAAGGTTCTATGCAGCCATGATGATATTGGCTTGGATGAAGCAACTCTTTGTTCTACATGAAAATTGGTAATTCTTTTCTATTACGTTACCTGGGTGGATATAGCTGTATCACCTACATGTTAACAGCCATTTATTATATGTTCAGTACTCTCTAACCAATAGCATGCAAAAACATAGTACAATTTACACAGCTTTTTCCAAATCCGGTCAATGACTGGCACTTCTGCTAGTTTTGTAAATATGGCCAAGCAAAATTGGTTGCCCACTTTCAATTATTCTGTACTTGTCCAAACACATTGTTGTTCCGTTCATCGAGAAATATCAAAGTAAAAATAAATTATAGTATTAAATAAATTATTAATTGCTAAATACAATAGATTTGAGGGTGAGGATTATTAATAATTAAGAATATTTGAATAAATTTAATGAAGAAACAATTAGCATTGGGTTTCATTTCTAGGATATGGAATCTTAATTGAAATTACAGAAAATAATTACTAAAAATTCATTGAAAGATTCTTAATTGAAACTAAAAAATAATGACTTGAGATATAATTAACTAACTTATAATTTCCTCAGCTTTTATGGAAACATTTTGCCCATAATATAATTCATTCAAGTAAACAATTACAAAAATTATTTCATTTTTACTATGGGATTTATATTCCAATTTGAAACTATTAGCTTAATAAATAATTCAGTTGCTTTTCCCATGTCATTTTTCAACTCTCAGGTATGTACTGTCATCTTAAAATTATTTAAAATTTGGAAAAACTGATTTTTAATGCATTTTTGAAAAAGTATAGTACATTTTTATAATAAAATCTATATATTTTTATATAAAAAATTACCAACAATAAATCTTTATATTAGAATTACCAACAATACATGTTTATAGCAAAATGAGCAACAATGTATTTTATCTGCAGTTATTGTTTTCAAAATTCAACATGGAAAATTTCTATTTCGGTGTAAATTTTCATGGGTATTTCGCAAGTAAAAGTAAAATTTTATGGAAATCAACTGTTTTGGAATTGTTGACAAAAAAATTTCGGACTCATTCGCCTCGGTTTCATCCCCCATTACTGGCGTTATTTATATACGTTTGCCTTGAGTCGTCATACGCGGAAGCTTACTTAGTTAACGGCCTTTTTACTCATCTTCCTATCTTCTTACTCGTTTAAATTACTGCGCCAAATCAAAGAAGTCTTTAGACACTTTTGAAAGTGAAGCTTTTATTGAATTTTTTTATTTTAAATTTGTGTAAATTATTTAGAAAAGCAATAGCAAGTGTTGTTTTTTAATAGTGGAGCTTTTTATAATAATCATGCATTTTAAAACCTTAAATTTTGAACCTTAGAAAAATTGTTCATGTTATTAATTTCTTTCTAGCACTTGTTTTCATTTCTTATTTTCTAAAATAATCATGATTTCTAAAACCCCATATTTTATGAAAAGTGTAAATCATTCTTTTAAAAGTGACAAATTTTATATAAAAATATATAAATAATGATACTTTTTTTAAAAGCCCAAATTTAATTTTAAAAAACACATAAATAATCATGCCTTTCAAGTTTAAAAATGAATGCGTGATTCCAAATATAGCAGGAAAAATGAAAAAAAAAAAAAAATAAAATCAAAGTTACGTCCCTGAAAGGATAAATATTTTCCTTTTTTTTTTCTTCTTTTGGAAAGAAAGGGTTCAACCATGACATTAAAAGCTTTCAGTTGGTTTTATAACAAATTTAAACCAATTTAATAAAAGAAAATCATTATTTGATAAAACTCCATTTAAGAAAATAACAGAAAGCGTATGTTGAAATAACTTTCACTAAATTGCGCAGTAATCAACACGAAAAGATCCGAAAAGCGGTAAAAAGGCCATTCTTCTACGCATCATGTAATAATGTAAACAAAGCCAATAATGACAGACGGACCCGAAACGATTGAGGCTGAACTTTTATATTGTCAATAACTCCAAAATGTTAGATTTCTGCAAACTTTTATTGTTATCTTCAAAATAGTCATGAAAATTTACGCATTACTTACTTATAGCCTAAAAAGTAATATCCAAGCATTTCTTGATGGTGTGTCCTGTTTTTCTAGTGACATTATCGATGAATGCCTAGATGTTGAAAGCTTGTATGAATGACTAGAATTGACATAAATTTTCAAAATACTACCCCGTAATTACAAATTAATATTTTCTGCAATTATCTGATACTTTATTGACATTTAACGACATTTGAAGATGCTGTGTGAAAAAATAATTTAGATTAAATTAAAGATTTAATAATATGTAATACCAAGATAAAAGTAAAATGATAATTTATTTATTTTCTTTTTCTGTTACTCCGTCTTTTTCAAAGTTCTATTTCAAGATAATTTATGAAATGTTATGGTATTTTAGTCCTTATTAAATTTTTTATTGTCTTTTTTAACTTGAAAAAAGGAGAAGGAACATGTGAACTTGTAATATTGCCACCTATAGGCTAGCATAGATGAAAAATAGGAATGGTCAAAAGAAAAAATTGATCTTCTCTTAGGCTCTGAGGAAAATGATGCTTTGGTTATATTTATATTTAGTTGCATTCCCAGATCAATTTTCATCTCTTGTGTTTGTGCCATTGCTGACATTCCCTTTTTGGGAGACTTAACAAAAGATCTTCTCTTAGGCTCTGAGGAAAATGATCTTTGGCATAAAATTCTTCTTTGGATTTCAACGTCTTTAGTTGAATCAAGCATTTAAAATTGTCAGGGCTTAATACTGCCAGTTTGATTCTCACAATTTTGAGGCTGATAATTTTGGAAAGCAAAGTAACCATTTGTTTAAATGTTAGGTCATTCATTTTTCTTTGGTAATATCTAGTTTCCAAACTTAGTGTCTTCAACAGTGCCTAGTTTCTTGAGCAAAAATTTGACCATCTTGTCGCCGGACCAGTTTTTTGCACAGTCTGTTTGTAGAGGTTTTCTCAGAAAGTTAGATTTCTTTTTATTTCATTTGTTTTTAGATTTTAAAAGAGTTAACAGTTGTTGATTAGATATTAAATTCTAAGCAATTTTTCACCTTTTATCCTCAATAATGATCTATGTTTGTGAAATGGATAATATGTCAAAAAATGTAGATATAATTTGATTGGTGTCTCCGTAAATGATTGAATTAACTTCCTTATCGTTTGTTGATATATTGTCACAAGGGGACGTACACCGCTCGACACCGCCTCTTTAAAGCGCATGCGTCATTGTAGCAACAAACGCGTGGCTAAGAAGAGGTAAGTACATGTGAAATTCATGTTTATCAAATCAAATGATTGTTTTGATGTCTGACAAGGTTTATCGAAAACTGTTTATGTTTTAGTTTCATATTGAAGAAGCCACGAGTTTTGTAATGGCGAAAAAGACTTGCGAAAGAAACAAATTTCTTTTTATCAGTTGACCTCTCGCCGGATCCTCAGTTTTTTCGTACCGTTCTTATTAATTAATTTAAATTTGCTACTAAATAATAAAGTGAAAGGGTAATTTGCTTTTTTAGCCTCGTGCTAATAAAATAAAAAAATTATCTACAATAAAATTTCGAAATCATTTGCGTCGCGGCAGCCATTACTGGCGTTGTTTGCATATATTTGCTGCGGAATAGTCTTGATTATTACGCACGCATTGAGTCTTCAGTTGCGTAGTAATTGAGTCAAGTATCAACAGTAAAACGGCAATTAACAATTAGTATCGTGCTAATTAATTAATTTTATTTTATTATTTGCTAATAAATAGTCTTATTTCCGTGCAAATGTAGATGCTGAACTATTGTAGAAATCTACCTTTTTGGATGTTAACGACCCGAAATAAATCGGACTTTTTCTTGGTCTTTTCATTGTCATCCTTTATGTAATTCACTGCTGATAATTTCCGGCGTAGTTATAAAATTTCACCCTATTACTTCCCTAAACAGAAATTAGTACGCACTTCTGTAAAGAAGCAATTATTTACTTTAATGCTTTTTTTTATTTTCCTTTAGGGTTAGGAGTAAAGGTTAGGGGAGGGGTTTTAATATTTTCTTATTTTTCTTTAGGGTTAGGAGTAAAGGTTAGGGGAGGGGTTTTAATATTTTCTTATTTTCCTTTAGGGTTAGGAGTAAAGGTTAGGGGAGGGGTTTTAATATTTTCTTATTTTCCTTTAGGGTTAGGAGTAAAGGTTAGGGGAGGGGTTTTAATATTTTCTTATTTTTCTTTAGGCTTAGGAGTAAAGGTCAGGGGAGGGGTTTTAATATTTTCTTATTTTTCTTTAGGCTTAGGAGTAAAGGTCAGGGGAGGGGTTTTAATATTTTCTTATTTTTCTTTAGGCTTAGGAGTAAAGGTTAGGGGAGGGGTTTTAATATTTTCTTATTTAAGGGTTTGGAGTAAAGGTTAGGGAAGGGGTTGTAATATTTTCTTATTTTTCTTTAGGGTTAGGAGTAAAGGTTAGGGAAGGGGTTTCCTTTCTGTTTAATTTAATGTTTTTTTATTTTTCTTTAGGAGTAAAGGTTGGGGGGGTTCTTTCTGTTTAATTTAATTTTTTTTATTTCTTTAGTCTTAGGGGTAAAGGGTAGGGGAGGGGTTTTAATCTTTTTTATTTTTCTTTAGTGTTAGGAGTAAAGGTTGGGGGAGGGTTTTCTTTTTTTTATTTAATTTTTTTTTTCTTTAGTGTTAGGGGTAAAGGTTATGGGAGGGGTTTTAATGTTTTTTATTTTCTTTAGGGTTAGGAGTAAATGTTAGCAGAGGCGTTTTAATATTTTCTTATTTTTCTTTAGGGTTAGGTGTGAAGTTTAGGGGAGGGGTTTTCTTTCTGTTTAATTTAATTTTTTTATTTTTATTTATGGTTTGGAGTGACGGTTAGGGAAGGGGGTTTTCTTTCTGTTTAATTTCATGTTTTTTATTTTTCTTTAGGGTTAGGAGCAAAGGTTAGGGGAGGGATTTTAATTTTTGTAAATTTTCTTTAGGGTTAAGAGTAAAGTTTAGGGGAGAGATTTTCTTAATGTTTATTTTAATGTTTTTTTATTTTTGTTCAGTGTTAGGGGTAATGGTTAGGGGAGGGGTTTTAATGTTTTTTTTATTTTTCTTTAGGTTTAGGAGTAAAGGTTAGGCGATGGGTTTTCTTTCTGTTTTTAAAAACTAATGAAATAATAGAATCCACCCTTTACGAAGTTTGTGCATTGTTGTAGTTTTTTTTTTTTAGCAATTTTTTCATTTGAAAGCATTAATTTGGAAATTCTTGCAGACATAAGAAAATAAATAAAATGCAATGAATATATTCTACGACTAGGCATACCCTCCTCTCTCTTCAGATTCGTTCTGTCTTTATTTTCTCTCCCACCCACAAGTCAAGATCCTATGAGCTTTGAAACACATCCCACCCCAGAATGACTTGCTTCCATAATCACGCGATCATGAGGCAGTTGACCGTCAGTTAACTCCAGGCACCACCAGGTACTCCTGCTGCGATCCCGTGATCAGACCCCACTCAGGGTTGATTGAATCTTTGGCCATCACGCAAACACTGATTTGCACTCCATCCTTCAGAGTACCAAGTCAAAGAATTATTGCATTAAAAATTAATTTTTCATTGAAAAAATTTTTTGTTTTCCGAAAACACAACTAAAAGCAAATTTTGAAATTAAATAATATCTTTGTTTTATTGAGTTTTGTATGTTACAATTCAGAGATGCTTTTCAGGTAGGGGTGTAACTATGTATACACATACATATATATATATATATATATATACACATATATACACGCACATATATATATATATATATATATGTATACACAAACAACACACACATATATATATATATACAAACATACATATATATATATATATATATATACACAAATATATATATATACAAACATACATATATATATATATATATATATATATATATACACAAATATATATATATACAAACATACATATATATATATACACAAACATATATATATATATATACACACACACATATATATATATATACAGACACACACATAGATATATATATATACACATACATATATATATATATATATATACATATGTATATACATAAAAAGATTAAATTAAATAAGAAAAAATGTGTGTAGGGGGGGGATTAACAGATGTGAAAAAATGTTTTTACCTTGACTTTCTTATAAACTATTTTTTAAACATTTCATTCATTTTTGAATAAGTTTTTTTTTTAATTTTTACTGAGGAGATTTTTAGCTTTATACCTATATGGCTAATGAAATTGTATGTGTATATATACTGTATTTCTGTATGTATATATGTATATTGTTTATATATTTATTTTTGTATATTGTGTTTTTATATATATATAAATATTTTTCGTCAAAACTTCGTATTTATTTGAGGAATCGAACTTAAAGACAAAATAAATTGCGATTTTTATCATATCGGTGTCACCGGAAACATGTGACAGTTAAATTAAAACCGTGTCTTAACGAAAAGAACAGAAGAAAATAATGCTTAATAATAGATATTTTTGAGTTTATCATCTATTCTCTTAATAAATTACATGAAATTACTAAAAGTAAAAAATAAAACACACTAAAATATTTAGTTTAGAATACAAATAACTACTTATGAAAGGCGTCTTTTTTACTGGATATTTTTTCGGTATTTACCGGTAGTAATTGCCTCCACTTGCAAGTTGGCTTTATTTTTGCTTACAGTTTACGCTTGTAACTAGCACAAATATCTATTTTATTTTTCATCAAAATATACTTAAC